>PVJS01053979.1:0-13120 GCA_004027185.1 Glis glis
AACCGGGTCTTACGAAGTTGCGGAGGGCCTCACTAGGTAGAGAGAGAGAGAGAGAGAGACAGGGAGAGAGAGAGAGAGAGAGAGAAAGAGAGAGAGAAAGAGAGAGCTGAGGCTGGCCATGAACCCAGATCCTCTGGTCTCCACCTCCCAAAGTACTGGGATTACAAGCGTGCGCCACCACGCCCGGCTATAAAAACCTTTTTTAAACAAATTTTAAATAAATGTCACTAAGAGCAGAAAACCTCATTGTTTTAAATATGAAGAATATAGAAGAAGACTGAAGTCTTTGAAGACTGCTTTTGGCTAAGACTAGTGATAAGAAAATAAGGCTTTCTATAATCCCCCCCCTGCCGAGGTAATCAAAGGAGGGCCTCTCCCGGCAGCTAAAAAAAAAACCCATATAAAAGATGGCACCACCCAGTCCTAAGCAAGACCAAAGATGGCATCACTCAGTCACATGGGAATCAAGATGGTGTCACCCAGTAACCACATGAGATCCAAGATGGCGCCACCCAGCCACATGGGAATCAAGATGGCATCCAAGATGGTGCCAGTCATCATGTGACCCAAAGATGGCATCTAAGATGGCACTGCCCAGTCACATGGGACCCAGGTGAAGTTCAAAGATGGTGTCACCCAGCCCTACCCACGTGAGACCCAAGATGGCGCCTGAGATGGCAAACTTTAAACTAAAAAAATCAGCTCTGGTGGGAAACCCAGTAGGAAAGAAATTTGGGTGCCTCAAAATTATCACCCTTGCTAGTAATCCTAAAGAATGCAATCTTAAACTGCCCCTGACATATATAAAAACACATTTAATAGACTCAAATATAGTCTTTTGCTGATGTTAAGCCAAGATTACTTCATATTTAGCAATTGATGTTCAGCTTTTAACTTACTTATACACAATCCAGATTTATTTTTGAAGATAAACTATTTAAACCACTTTACCTAATTTACCCATTTTAATAGCCAGTCAGCACTTTAAGCCATTACTTTAACGAAATAAAAATCCTAAAAAAACAATGAATGTTGTAATTTAAACAGACAATATAATATTAGTTGACTAACCTGGAAAAAATATCTGTTAATCCTTACTTTTATTTTACCAACACATTTAAACCTATTCACGTGAACAATAACAAAAAATATTTGGATCCATTTTTTATGTGAGCACTCTTTTATACAAGCTAATTTTGGTACCATATAGCTTTAATTTGCCAGGCATTGAATCTTTATAAAGTTTTCTCTTATATTCTAAATCTTTTGCCTTTTACTTATTTAATATGTACTCAGGGATAAGTTCTCAGGGATAGATACTGAATCACCCATGATCTTGTAACTTTTGCGCACTTTAAGAAAAGATAAAGACAAAAAGAGAGAGAAAAAAACACAACTAAGACAGTAATTTGAACACTCTTAGAAGTTAAGAACAAGAGATTTCTGGTATTCCTTCTCTGTAAAACAAAGCACATGTTAGGTAAACAATTTCTATTTTTACAAAGGCAGTTTAAAGCATACATTTTCCTTTAATTTGCGCAGAAAGCTTTAGAGCAAGCTTTTTCTCTTCCCTGCTAAAACAGGTTTCTAACTGATTGAAAACTTCTCCACAAAACAAGAGAACAGAAATAAATCCAGTAGCTGCACATATCACCATTTCCATGAAAAACCATAGGAATTAG
Source organism: Glis glis (assembly GCA_004027185.1). Lineage (NCBI taxonomy): Eukaryota > Metazoa > Chordata > Mammalia > Rodentia > Gliridae > Glis > Glis glis. The sequence continues at coordinate 1,683 of PVJS01053979.1, forward strand.
GGCCTGGTCTCCATTGCACTGGGCAGCCTCGGCTGCTGCCGCCTGGCCCAGCCTGGCCTGGCCACGCAGTTGGCGCCTGGGGTCAGGCTGCGCAGTGCAGGGGCCGCCAACAGGCGAAACAACTTTCACAAATGAATAGACAAACAGGCAAAACTATGAACAGAGACAAAAACGAAACAAATAAAACACAGATTACCAAACAAAAATGAAACAAATCCTGGGACCAGAAGCCAGAAACCAGGAGGCCAGGGACATCTTCCCAGACCTCTGGAGACCAGGGTTACTGGTTGCATCCAACCAACCCTGACCTCTGACGAGTCGACTCACCAGAACCAGAATGCCTCTGCCAAACGTTGTCCGGTGAAGTGGGGACAGGCTCCCGTCCCCAGGGCACCGTCCAAGGCCTGAGTGGGGTCTCTAAAAGATCTTGCTGGAGGGCCTCCATATGTTGAATGGATGGGCAAGGAACAGAAAATTTGAGACCCCAACTCAGTTAAGGCTGGAGGCATTTTATTACTGTGGGGCTACCTCTCTATAGCAAGACAGAAAAATGGCAGCCTCTAGCATCGCTCACAGTTTTCTTTTATAGAGAGCAGAAGCAGAGTTCATGGGGTATGCTTTAAATCAACCAATCCTTATTTTTCCTTATTTAGGAGCAAGGGGGTAGGTCTAAGGGTGTGGGCTGAGCCTACAGCCGTGAAACAATTTCACAGGCTTGTCGGCCAAAGGTCAAGGAGTCTAATTTTAGGGTAGAAAATGAGGATAAAAAAATTACTTTTAGGGCATGTTATCACATAAGTACCCCAAAAATGGATATGGGAAGTTAGAAAAATGGGAAATGAAAAAATAATTCAGGCAAAATAATAGGGATAAAAAGAGGGGGGACCTAGAAATGCTGCATTTCAGTTACCAAGTTGGTTTTCTCTTTTCCCCTCTCCTTCTGTTTTCCATGATAAGTTTGCTCTTCAAGGTAGCCTAAAATGTAAACATCTGTAAAGAAAAACTGTAACTCTTTAGAGTCCAGGTCACTGTAAAATGTGGATAGATGATTTTAATTGGTTACTTATTTTGTTAAAAAATGTACAAAATTGCTTCAAATTGAAAAGTCAAAAAGGGAATTATGGCAAAAAACCCCAGTATATAGGGTTTTTCCCATAATTGGAAAGTATATAGGGATGAGAAAAAGATGTAAAAAGTATATGAGTATGAAAAATTTTGCTAAAAAAGGGTAAAAGGAAAGGAGAATATTTTAGAATATGGTAAAGTTTATCCTAAGATTGTCCCAAATGGGAAAGGAAGGAATAAGATAAATTCAGAAGGCTAAAAGCAAGTCACAGAAAGTCTGAGCACATCAAAGAAATATTTGTATAGGGTAAAGTTTACATGTATGATAAAGATGGTTATATTTACAAAATATTCAAAAGGTTTACAGTGAGGTTCTATTAAGATAAGTTCCTGTGTTTTATACTGTCTCTGTTTTCTATGGTTATCTAGATTTCACTCCAAAAGTGAAAGTTAACTCTTGTGTAACTGTAATGCTATATTTGTGCTTCTGAAATGTTATAAATGGGTATTGGACAAAAAAAAAAAAACCCAGTCAGTTTAGCTGTCCCAATCCATCACAGCCTTAAAGACAACAGCCCTGAAGACACCTGGTTCACATGTACTAATGCCCTTACCAAATGTGTCCTATTGGACCAACTCCAGGTAAACTCAGTAAGAACCCTCTGTGTCCTAGTTCATGTTTTACCACAGGTTTACCTATATGGTGAGAAAAAGGGCCCAAATCACTTCGGAATGGATAAAGGACTCAGGGTTAAACAAACACTAGCCCCATTGTTAATTCCCCTTTTGGTGGGGGCTAAGATAGTTGGGTCAGCAGCTATAGGCACCTCAGCTTTAATCAAAGGAGACAAGAATTTTAAGAAACTAAGTGCCCAAGTAGACGCCAATTTGAGACATTTAAAAAACTCCATCACCTGCCTAGAGGAGCAAATAGATTCACTAGCAAAAATAGTTTTGTAAAATAAAAGGATTAGATTTATTATTTTTAAAACAAGGCGGATTGTGCATGGCCTTATAAAAGCATGTTGCTTTTACGATCAATCACTGTTCTCCTGGTCCCCATGGTTAATTACCTTAATCACTGCTTTAACAGGTCTGCTTATTCTGCTTATAGCTTTAGCCATAGGACCTTGGTTAATAAATTGCCTTGCTGGATGTGTACGCCAGAGGATTAACTCTGTCAAGTTACCAGTGATCAAGAAACAATATGATCCTCTTCTCCAAGATAAGCCAATGATTTGTCTCTTAGTCCTGAAAAACCAGTGGGGAATGAGATGAGGTATGCTTAAACTTTAACACTAGCTACTCCATATTGCCACCCTGAGCACTACAAGGCCATAAGCTCTAGTGAGTGTTCGTCTTAAGGCAGGCTCGCCATGAACTTTGCTAACGCTGCATAATGCTTGACCTTGGCTTCTGTATCCCCGCCGCTTTGCTTACGCACATGTAGAAAATCCAAGCGATGTCAAATGTAAGGTAAACATATATTGTTTGGTCTCAAGTGAGTTGTTTTCCATCATTCTGAAATTATGTGAACTTGAATTTTTGATCCTGTAAAACTGTACTTTTTCCTATAGAAGCGGCTGTCAATAGAGCCTCGGGGCTGCACTCACCAGGGGTGTAGCCCGACTGGTTGTAAAAAATAAAGACCTCAAAATTGGATTTTTTGTTATCTGGTGGTGTCTCTGCAGGATCCCTCATTACAAAATTATGTTAACTCTTCTAGACTGGCAGATGCCCGCTAAGGCTGCTCTATATGGAGGAGGATATCTATAATGGAAAACAGCCTGGGGAGATTTTTGTCAAGAAATAGCACAATGTAATCATGCTGCTAATCCTCCTGTTCCCTATTGACCTTGAAATGTCAACTGGAACTGGAGCGTATGAGAATTTAGATGCCCAAACTGCCTTGCCTCAACAAGCTTATGAACAAACCTCTCTGGCTGTCTGGAGAGCCTGGCAGTCCTTGATGGAGTCAGGTGAGCCCGCTCAGTCCTTTACTAAAATCATGCAAGGACCTGTGGGACCTTTTACAGACTTTTTAGATTGGCTAACTAAAGTAGTTATGCGCCAGGTTACCCATGCTCAAGCCTCAGACATTTTAATTAAACCACTCGCTTTTGGAAATGCAAATCAGGATGTTAAGAGTGCCCTTTCCTCAGTGAAAGATAAATCCTTGTCTGATTATATATGAGTAGCTCAAACTATTAGATCAGAGCAGCATAGACAATCTGTTTTGGCTGCGGCCTTGTGTAAGGTAGTACAACAACATACTGAGTCTAAAGTTCAATGTTTCAAATGCAAAAAATATGGACACACTCTAAAACAAACGGGGAAAACATTGGGTAAGGCAGTGCTGTTCTTGGTTTGATAATCAAGGCAATTCTCTTTTGGGAAACGGGAAGATGGGCCACTCCTGGGCTGTAGTCAACGAACAGGGAGCTTTTCCAGAGAGCAATGGTTAATCACATCATTCAATCCAGCAGCTGCTGGAAGCACAGGATTAGATCTTCCAGTCAGTAGAACTATTACTATTATTCCAGACATGGATCTTCAACTGCCAACTGGAATTTTTGGCCCCGTCCCTCCAGGGATGATAGGCCTCATCACAGGGCAAAGTGGATTAACCACAAAGGGTGTCACTGTTTTCCCAAGGTCATAGACTCTGATTACACTGGGGAAATCCAAGTTATGATAAAACCCAATGGATATCTAATAAAAAGGAAGGGCCAGGCATGGTGGCTGATGCTTGTAATTCCAGTACTTTGGGAGGCGGAGACCGGAGGATCCGGGTTCGAAGCCAGCCTCAGCTCTCTCGCTTTCTCTGTCTCTCTGTCTATCTCTCCTCTCTCTCCTTAGTGAGGCCCTCTGCAACTTCATGAGACCCGGTTTCAAAATAAAGTATAAAAAATAGGGCCGGGGGTGTAGCGTGGAGGTAGAATGCCCCTGGGTTCAATCCCCGGTACCGCAAAAATAAATAAATAAATAAATAATAAAAAGGAAGGGAGAATTCATTGCTCAATTTTTAATAATTCCTTATATGCCTTCTAAGAAACAATCAGAGATAAATCACCTCTGGGGAGAACAAGGCTTTGAAAGTGCTGATCACCAGGTTTTTTTGGTCACAAAGGGTAAAAAATTCAAAATCTATGCCCACATTATTTGTAAATAATAAGACTCTGGCGCCGGGTGAGGTGTCGCACACTTGTAATCCCAGTACTTGGGAGGTGGAGACAGGAGGATCCGGGTTCGCGGCCAGACTCAGCTACTCAGTGAGGCCCTCCGCAACTTAGTGAGACCCGGTTTCAAAATAAAGTACAAAAAAATAGGGCTGGGGGTATAGCTCGGAGGTAGAATGACCCTGGGTTCAATCCCCGGTACTGCAAAAAAAAAAAAAAGACTTATTCAGGATTAATTGATACAGGAACTGATGTGACAATTATTTCTTTATCTGACTGGCCTGAAAAATGGCCTAAGCAACAAACAGAAGCAAATCTTATCAGACTTGGAAGTCCAGACATGTTATATGAGAGCTCACAGGTGCTGGCCTGGAGGGATCATGAAGGGAATGCAGGGTTTGTCATACCTTCTATCACTAAGATGTCTGTTAATATTTGGGGAAGGGATATACTCAGTCAGTTACATCTGACTATTAGCATTCCATCTACTAAGTTATTGGGAAAATCAGAACAAGGTATTGGTAAGCCCATTGACTTTAAAAGCAATAATATGCACCATGGATTAGGGTACCACCCTTTAGAGTAGCGGCCACTGTCTATCACAATCCGGTTAATAATCATGCTCTTCCAATCACATGGTTACAGACAAACCTGTTTGGGTAGCACAGTGGCCGGTAACTGGAAAGAAATTAAAATTTATACAATATTTAGTACAAGAACAAGATGCTGGATACATAGAACCTTCCAATAGTCCATGGAACACGCCTATATTTACTATACCAAAAATGTTTGGTAAATTGCGATTGTTGCAAGATCTCTGAGAGGTCAATATAGTGATGGTGCCTATGGTACCGTTACGACCTGGACTTCCTTCCCCATCTGCTATACCTTTAAATTGGCCTTTGGTGGTTTTAGACCTTTTTTTTTTTTTTGCGGTACCAGGGATTGAACCCAGGGGCGTTCTATCTCCAAGCTACACCCCCGGCCCTATTTTTTATCCTTTATTTTGAAACGGGCCTCACGAAGTTGCGGAGGGCCTCACTAAGTAGCTGAGGCTGGCCGCGAACCCGTATCCTCCTGTCTCAGCCTCCCAAGTACTGGGATTACAAGTGTGCGCCACCACGCCCGGCCTGGTTTTAGACCTTAAAGATTGTTTTTTCACCGTACCTCTAGCTCCTTAGGATAAAGAAAAATTTGCATTTTTCTGTTCCTACAGAAAACAATAAAGAACCTATTAAGAGATACCAGTGGAAGTTTCTTTCTCAGGGTATGACGAATAGTCCAACAACGTGCCAACATGATGTGGCACAAGCTATTCAACCCATTCAAAATCAGTTTCCTAATTTATATATTATCCACTACATGGATGACATACTCATAGCTAAACCCTCCACTCAAGAGCTTCATTTAGGGTTCACACAATTAATAAACTCCCTACAGAAATGGGGATTACACATCACACCAGGAAAAATACAAAAGGAAACTCCTTTTCAATACTTAGGACACATAGTTCAACAAAAAAAACTATTCAACCTCAAACACCAAAATTTAATATAAAATCATTAAATACCTTAAATGATTTTCAAAAAATTTTAGGAGACATACATTGGATCAGGCCTTATCTAAAAATAACTACCGCCGGGCGTGGTGGCGCACACTTGTAATCCCAGTACTTGGGAGACTGAGACCGGAGGATCCGGGTTTGCTGCCAGCCTCAGCTACTTAGTGAGGCCCTCCGCAATTTAGTGAGGTCCTGTTTCAAAATAAAGAATAAAAAATAGCGCTGGGGGTGTAGCCCAGAGGTAGAATGCCCCTGGGTTCAATCCCTGGGACCGCCAAAAAAAAAAACTACCAATCAATTGACTCTTTTATTTGATATCCTACAGGGTGATCACGCTCACTCACCCCTGTGGCTTAACAAGCTCTTTCTCTAATAGAATAATCTCTTCTTAATTTACAGGTCTCTCATGGAAACCATAATCTCCCTGTTCTATTTTTTTGTGTTGCCCATGCCTTCCCTCCCTACAGGACTAATTGCACAATTATCTCCTACCTTAGATATTATAGAATGGATACATATTTCATCTCAACCCATAAAAACACTTGTTACTAATATACAACATATATGTCATCTCATTATTAAGGACAGAGAGCGCGTACGTCAGCTCTCGGGATCCATCCTCACACTATTTTCGTCCCTTTTACTAAAGCATGAAATTGATGCTTTGTGGTCTGTTGATATACAATGGCGAAAATCCTTTGCTTCCTTTACAGGTGAAATTTCAATCCGTTACCCTCAGATAAATTTTTAAATTTCTTTTCTTCGACCTCTTTTAGGTTTCCTAAAAAGACTCATTTTACACCCATACCTGAGGCGCTTACTGTTTTCACTGACAGTAGCTCTAATGGAAAAACGAGTTTTTGGACTTTACATTAAAAAAGGACCTTTCCATTCCTAAACCTTCTGCTCAGGTGGCAGAATTGGCAGTGGTGCATGCAGTTTTTTTTTTTTTTTTTTTTTTTTTTTTTTTTTTTTTTTTTTTTTTTTTTTTTTTTTTTTTTTTTTTTTTTTTTTTTGCGGTACCAGGGATTGAACGCAGGGGCGTTCTACCTCCGCGCTACACCCCCGGCCCTATTTTTTATACTTTATTTTGAAACCGGGTCTCACGAAGTTGCGGAGGGCCTCACTAAGTAGACAGAGAGAGAGAGAGAGACAGAAAGAGAGCGCAAGCGAGAGAGCTGAGGCTGGCCGCGAACCTGGATCCTCTGGTCTCTGACTCCCAAAGTACTGGGATTACAAGCGTGCACACCACGCCCGGCTCTGCATGCAGTTTTTCAAACCCATTCTCGACCTATTAATATTGTTTCAGACTCCAAATATGTTGTAGGTGTTATATCTCGACTAGAGACGGCTAAAATTAAAAGAGTTAATAATGAATTTATTTTTAACTATCTTCATAAAATTCAACAATTGATTAGAACACATGCTCATCCCTTTTGTATTATTCGTATCAGCTCTCACTCCAATTTATCTGGTTTTCTTTCCTATGGAAATGCTCAAGCTGATCAACTTGTGGCTACTGTATATGAATCTGTTCAAAACTTACATACTTTACTGTACCAAAATGCTCATTCTCTTCTTCACCCGTTTCCTTCTCTTACTCGCTCACAGGCTAGAAACATTATCTGCGCTTGCTCTACATGTGCCCATCTTACATCATGCTCCCCATCTTATGTACTCTTAGTCGTGGACCTGCCCCTAACGAAGAATGGCAAATAGATGTTACTCATTACCCCTCATTCGGTAGACTGAGATTTATTCACATTATTGTAGACACTTATTCAAAATTTCTTTGGGCTTCTGCATTGGATGGAGAAACCTTTTCTCATGTTAAAACACATTGCTTACAGGCGTTTGCAATTATGGGAGTTCCTAAGCAGCAGATAAAAACCGACAACCGACCTGCATATACTTCTAAAGCTTTTGTCAAATTTTGTTCTATTTGGAATATATCCTTACTTCATGGCGTTCCTAATAACCCTACCAGTCAAGGCATTGTCGAAGGGTCCAATGGCATTCTCAAACTGATGCTTCAAAAGCAAAAAGGGGAGCCAGGTTTGTAATTCCAATACTTGGGTGGCTGAGACCAGAGGATCCGAGTTTGTGGCCAGCCTCAGCAACTTAGTGAGGCCCTCCACAACTTAGTGAGACCCTGTTTCAAAATAAAGAATAAAAAATAGGGCTGGGGGTGTAGCCTGAAGGTAGAACGCCCCTGGGTTCAATCCCCAGTACCACAAAAAACCCCAAAAAACCAAAAAACAAAAATCAAAAAACAAAAACAAAAACAAAAAGGGGGACCATGGAGCCATGTTTCCCCTAATGATTTGTTATCCTTAGCTCTAACAACACTTAATTTGTTCAGATTGGCGATGATTCTCTTACAGTGTCCCAGAGGCATGTAATGGAAACTCATTCGCCTACCAAATTTGTTCCTTAGGTTTTTTGCGGTACTGGGGATTGAACCCAGGGGCATTCTACCTCCGTGCTACACCCCCGGCCCTATTTTTTATACTTTATTTTGAAACCGGGTCTCACGAAGGTGCGGAGGGCCTCACTAAGTAGAGAGAGAGAGAGAGAGAGAGAGAGAGAGAGACAGAAAGAGAGAGAGCTGAGGCTGGCCGCGAACCCGTATCCTCCGGTCTCCGCCTCCCAAAGTACTGGGATTACAAGCGTGCGCCACCACGCTCGGCTTTCCTTAGGTTTTTTGGAAAGATCCCTTGACTGGAAAATGGAAAGGTTCCTCTCCATTAATGCCTCTTGGCAGAGAATATGCCTGTGTAAAAAATAATGTTTGTGTTTGGATTCCAGGAAGAAATGTCAGACCATATCAAACAGGAAACTCAGGAGATGACCCAAGAAATCAAAAGACTGAAGTAACCCCCAGGGGGCGGCGGTCACTTGAGCAGCAATGCCGAGGATGGTTTCTGCTCACCTGCTTATTGGGGGCAGATCAAAACCAACACGCAGAGGGCTGAATCAGAATTAGATATATTAGGACAAGCGAGAAGCCTAGGAAACATGTTTCTAATGATGTTGCCTATTGTCAGTTCCACGGTGAGCGTGGGCCAGGGGAAACCTATGCATTATTGGGCACATATTTCCCAACCTGCTATTCCCTCACATGGTTACCTGGTTTGATGTGCCACCTACTATTATTTACTTAAATGATATTGCATTTTTTTTTTGCAGTACCGGGGATTGAACGCAGGGGCGTTCTACCTCCGCGCTACACCCCCGGCCCTATTTTTTTATACTTTATTTTGAAACCGGGTCTCACGAAGTTGTGGAGGGCCTCACTAGGTAGAGAGAGAGAGACAGAGAGAGAGACAGAGAGAGAGAGAGAGAGAGAGAGAGAGAGAGAGACAGGAAGAGAGAGAGAGAGAGAGAGAGAAAGCTGAGGCTGGCCGCGAACCCGGATCCTCCGGTCTCTGCCTCCCAAAGTACTGGGATTACAAACGTGCGCCACCACGCCCGGCCAAGTTTTACTTTATAAACAATACTTTTGGTGTTGTATCTAAAAGTTCCATAGTAAGATAACTGTAGTATGATAACTCATGGGCTCCACAGATATCCAAATCTTAACCTGGAACCTGTGAATGTTAGGTAAGGGATATTGAGATGGGGATGTTATACTGGTTTATTCAAGTGGACCCTGAATATAATCACAAGTATCCTTGTAAGAAGGAGGGAGAGGGAGATTGACCACAGGCAGCAGAGGAGAATGTAATGTGACCACAGAGGCAGATGTTGGGATGATGCAACCATCAGCTAAGCTCCGTCAGAAACCACCAGAAGCTGGAAGAGGCAAGAAACAGGTTTCCCCTTAGACCTTCCAAAGGGAATGTGGCCCTGATGAAATATAGATTTTTTTCCAGGCAAAAGTGATTTTGGTTTTTTGGGTTACCAAGACTCTGAAAGGATGAATTTTCATTGTTTTAAGTCACCAAGTTTGTGCTAATATGTTACTGTAGCTATAGAAAAACTACTACTGATTTTGGGGTGCTGTTGTCAGAAATACCTAAAAATGTCAGTGATACTGATATCGGGCCATGAGTAGAGGCTGGAATAATTTGGAGGTGTATGATAGAAAAGTATCTTCTTGTTGCTTAGAGTATAAAGCAAGCAGGAAGAGGGAAATTGAAGGAAGAACTATTTAACAAAACAGAGCCGAGACTTGATATTTGGGAAATTCTCAGCCTCCACAGATTGCAAATGATGCTAAATTTAAGAGATTAACTGTCAGGAAAGTTTATTTTAAAGGAGAAGCCAAGGGTGTGGCTGGACAACCTTTTACTAGTGATTCTGAAGGATCAAAAGGAATTAAAATGTTCATTTACACACAGGCATCTCTGAAGAGATTAAGTGTGTGAATCATGGATCGCTTTATCCATTTTAGCAGAAGCTGAGACTAGAGAAGAGATTATCAGCAAATATCTGATGAGGATCCATCTTGTCCAATGAAATAAATTCCCATGGTAGACATAGAAGGCTTCCACGGCTTTGAGAACAGCACACCAGCAAGAGTATCACCAGATTGGCCTTGAAAGGGACAGTAACAGGATAAAATGAAAGAAGGCTGCCAGGCAGGATTATTATCCCAGATTATTCAGGCAGGAAACACACTGATTAAACTGTGCAGTTGCAAACTCATATTGTCCTTCATGAGAAAGGAAAAATGATTCCAAGAACAGAGACCCAGGATCAGAGGTAGAGCTAAGCTAAATGCATTGGAAGCAGGCATTGCACTAACAGGTTCTAGAGGAGAGAATAAACTGGCAGAAGGAAGAGGGGGTGGTGGAATTGGAATATTTTGTGAGTTCTGAACACTTGCCCAAGGATTATGTTCTACTCCAAGTACCAGGGTATCCACCATTCACAAGCCCATTGTGAATGTACTGAGCAGAGGGGGAGCAGCTGCGTGAAGGTTAATGTTGCTTCTTTTCAGTAGACTCAGAATTGACAGTAGGAGTGGCGGCTACAGAGACAAACTTGTTCGTAGCTGTGGGGATGAGGGAACCCTAAAATAATAAAGTGTGTGTGTATGTTTAAATGCCAGAAACCAGGGCTCTTACCACCTTAGAGTTTTAGACAGCTTTCCTGTCCCTGTGACCAAAATACCTGACAAGAACAACTTAGAGGAGGAAAGGTTTCTTGGGGTTCATGGTTTTAGAGGTTTCATTCCATAAGGCCAGTTCCGAAGCATAAATGGCTGTGGTGGCAGCATGGTGCATGGAGGGACACTATTCTCATATGATAGAGGCCGGAAGCAGAGAGAGAATAAGGGGACAGGGTGAGGGACATATGTTTAGTCCCCAAGGCCACACCCCCAGTGACTTACCTCCTCCAGCCACACCCTACCTGCCTACCACCTAATAAATCCATTCAAATTAATAATCCATCAATGGACTTATCCACTGATAAGAATAGAACCCTCATGATTCAATTATTTCATCTCTGAACATTTTTTTTTTTTTTGTGGACCGGGGATTGAACCCAGGGACTTTCTACCTCCGCGCTACACCCCTGGCCCTATTTTTTATACTTTATTTTGAAACCGGGTCTCACGAAGTTGTAGAAGCCTCACTAAGTAGAGAGAGAGAGAGACAGGGAGAGACAGAGAGAGAGAGCTGAGG
>PVJS01053981.1:0-13118 GCA_004027185.1 Glis glis
GGATCCTCCGGTCTCCGCCTCCCAAAGTACTGGGATTACAAGCGTGCGCCACCACACCCGGCATAGTCTAGAATTTTGAAGGACTTTCTTGAGTATTCTTCTCAATGCCCTATGGATTATGATGTTTCCTTTCTGGCTGGTGGGAATAGCTATTTTTTTCAGGCCCTCTGTGAGAGCTGGATACTATTGTGTCTCATTCTTGGGGTACCTTCCTTCTTCCCCCTTGTCAAGTAGTTTCCTAACATGGATACTCTTAAGGAAGATCCTGGGCACATTTCAAGATTCTCTCTGTGTGCCACCTTGTCTTCTGCGAAGCTCTGTCCTGTCAGCTGTGGCTGCTTTGGTCTTTATGTATTTGCATCAACACCTCCTCAACTTGGGACTCTACTGAGTTCCACCTGGGTCCATCCCTTCTCCCTGCACTGCAGCCTGGGAACTCTCTCTTCAGGCAGCAAACTGGGCTGCCTGTAGGGCTTACCTATTTGTTTCCCATATTTGAGGGGTTCCTGTCTACTTGCCTAATGTCTGGGGTCTTGGAACCTATTACTTAATATGTTTCATTGTGTTTTGATCATTTCGTTTGTTTCAGTTAGGTAGGTGAATTCTGCCCCTTTTATTCTACCTTGGCTGGAAGCTGAAGTCTATGGGAATCTTAGAGTTTAACTTCATTTCTCATCAGCATTTGTTGTAGCAGATCTCAAAAGCTGACCTTCAATGTTGCTTGCTAGTCAGGATTCAATATGTTGTGTGACAACTTTACCTTGAATCTGGGATGACTTTTGGATTCATTTTTGACCAACAAAACATACTGGAAGTAAAATTGCTTGAGTTATGAGACAAACACATAAGAAGCTTCATAGTTTCTACCTGGGTCACTTGGATCAGTTGTTTAGGGGGATGTCTACCCCAAGACACCTTTTCTGTGAGGAAGCCCATTGTCATCCTAACAAAGACTGTAGGACCTGGGGTTTCCCTGTGTCCTCAAGGCCAGATAGAGCCCTCTACACTCTTTAAGCCTCCTGACTAAGAGTCACTCTGAACAAGGTAAGGGCTGAGTGGTCCATACAGAGCCCCATGTACTATACTAGGGACTGTATGCTAGGATTGGATTTAGTAAGCTAAATCTACATACCAGAAGGAACAACCACACTGCATTTAATAAGTACTCTATTTCCAAATCTTTTAGTGTTTGACCAGCTGCAAAGACATTCACAGTAGTCTTTTTGAGTTCACAGTATCAAATTAATATTGCTTTATAGTATTTTATGGACAGGGATATTGAAGTTCAAAGGGCTTGAGTGTAATTCTCAGGTCTAACTTCCCGATCAGGCCAGAGCCCAAATTCAAATGTATATTTTATGACTCCTAGTTCATTTCTCTTGCAATTGTGTTCTGCTTGATTTTTATGAGACCCCACATCATTTTTTGTAGTCAAAAAATTCAGCTTCTGATATGAGAATGACATAAATCTCCTTGTGGAAGGAAGTTATTCAAGGCAGTTATTGGGACAACAGTTTTTTACAAAATCTTTTTCTTCATTTAGAAATTTTGTGGTATCAGTGGGGTTTCAATGTGATGAGTATCTCTTGTACTTTTCAGGGATTAGAGTAGAGTGATTTTTTTAGTCTTTGTCCTATGTCTCCCAGTAGGTGTAATAGAATTATGAGCCATGGAGGGGCATGTAATGTGATTGTCTTGAGTGGGAATGCCAGAGGCATTAAAGATGTTTCTGGTATTCAGCCAGTCTCAGAGAGTCAAGGGTTGTGTGTTTTCTCTCATCTGTGGAAGCTAGAGAAAGAATAAGAAACAAAAGGGACTTCAGACAAATGAGGGGAGAGACGAGTAGAATAGTGGAAGGGAATTGGGGAGGGACAACAGAGGTGCAAAAGGAGAAATGATGGAGAAAACAGTTCAAATAATACTAAGTCTATATATGAAGGTATCACTACCAATTTAACATATACAGGGTGGATGGGGGAGCCACGTGGGATCTAGAGGGAAATACCCTAAGTGCTGTGTGCATGTATGTTTGTATTACTTTGAACCTCACTATGATGTATAATTATAGTGCACCAAAAAAGTATTAAAAATAATTCTGTTGTTTACTTCTGATCTCACTATTATCTTATTGAACTATTATGGAAATTTAACAAGAATGTTTCCAGTGTTTACTTCTGTTATGATCTTATTATTGTCATACCAGATCATTGTAGAAGATCCTCTTGAGGCTAAATGTCAATAGCTTTTAGGGTTAAGCATCCTTAGTACTTGCTCTCTTATCTGTTTTGTCCTGACCCCATAAATAACAGGGTTAAGGGCAGGGGGAACGACCACATACAGATTGGCCAAAAGTATGTGGATGTAGTGGGGGATGTTGTGGCCAAAGCGGTGTGTCATGAAGGAGAAGAGGGCTGGCAGGTAGAAGGCCAGCATGACACAGACATGGGAGCCACATGTGCTGAGTGCCTTGATCCGGGCATCCCAGGATGGGAGATGGAAGACCGCTCGGAGAATCTGAACATAGGAAAATCCAATCACAGAAAGGTCAATGTATCCCACAGAGAAAGCAATTAAGCCATAAATCACATTGACCCTAATACTGGCACAAGCTAACTTTGCCAAACCCATGTGTTCACAGTAAGTATGGGGGATAACCCGGACACCACAGAAAGGTAATCTCAGGATGAGAAATATGAAAGGAGTCACAAACACCAAAGTCCTTACTACAATAACTATGCCCAGAATGGCTATCACCTTGTTGGTAAGGATCATACTGTATCTCAAGGGGTTGCAGATGGCAATATAGCGATCTATGGCCATGACTGTCAGCACCACAGACTCCAGGCCAGTGCATATGTGGATGGTGTACATCTGCGTGATGCATGCACCAAACACAATCTCCTTGAGATTGAACCAGAAAATGCCCAGCATCTTGGGGATGGTGGCTGTGGACAAGCCCAGATCAGTGCCAGCCAACATGGCCAGGAAGTAGAACATAGGCTGATGGAGGCTGCGTTCAGTCCGTATCACAAACAAGATAATGATGTTCCCCAGGAGGGCTACTAGATACACTGCAAAGAAGGGGAAGCCAATCCAGATGTGCACATCTTCCAGCCCCGGGATCCCCATCAGAAGGAAGGAGAAAGGGTGGAACTGTGTATTGTTGGTATGAAGCATGCTGCTGGGAGTTGGTTATAGACACATTTCTTGCAGGACTTTTCTTGCTTCCAGTGAGAGATCCTAACTTCTTTCATAGCATATTGCCTATTTCTTGGAGAAATAGAAAATCCATTCTTTAATTCCATAATACAGCAGAGAAGACCTAGGGAGGGAATATCAACACAGTTAAACAGACACATTCAGTTTGAAATATTCACCTCACCTTTATAGAAAATGATGCAGACAATTTATATATAGGACAATCCTGTATGTCTCATATGTTTTGTGCCTTCAATCTCTAAGAAAGACTCTTCCTACGGTATTAAATTAGCAAATATTTACTGTTAATTATACTTGCTAATGAGAATGTAAAGAATAACTGAGATGGTGTGTGTGTGTGTGTGTGTGTGTGTGTGTGCGCACGCGTAGTATCACCGGACTGATATTGAGGTGGAGATGATGATACAAACAGGCTGGTGGTTCAGGGGAGCGATACCTTCTTGCAGAGTACACCTGAGAAATAAAGAAGATGCTCTGGGGTGGGGGGAATCCAGTAAAGGTTGGAGATTAAATAGCTGGTGTTTGGATCTGAGCTATGGGTTGGAATTAGGAAATCTAAACACAATTAGAGTCTATTACATAATTCCAGGGAAACAATGCTCCTTCCTAGAAATGAAAAATCCCATCATTCACCCTATTATGTTCCTTGGCTGAACAGAAAACATTGGATGCTCCCCAATTTTTTTCAGAGCCTCTTGTGATTTGCAATCTTCTTTTATACCTTCTTGATATTGTATTATGTAAATGGACAATGCCTTCACACTACCTGGAAAGTGGCAGTGCCAATGTCTCTATAAAAGTTAAGTACTACCAAGGCCAGATACTTGCCTCACTATGTGCATGGTCTATTTGTATTAACGCTGTAGTTAGCTTCTCCCATATAGTGATGGACAATAATATGCTGAAGTTGGCTACAGGGCAGCTTACCATAACTATTGAATCTGTCTGGAGCTTTATGTTCTAGTCTGGGTTGTAACTATCCATGTGCCATGAGTGAGATCCATAACACAATGTGGTGCTTGGGTGTGTGCAAATGGGACTAGACCATGATTAGAGTCTTTACAGGGTATGTCCTGTGACAGGCTGTGGGCCATGGGTGGGATGCAGATGGTGACTGGGCTTGGTGGGTCTAGGAGGTGACATATCTAGAGCATTGCCATGTTTGACCAGTGCCTCGATGATCTTTTGAGTGCAGTGAGTTTCAATATGGTGGCACCAATTTTAAAGAAAAAAATATCCCTGTGATCTGGCTATCACTCAAGCCCCAGAAGTGCTTTGGAAGTACAGTGGCATTTGTCATTTGGAATAGCATATGCCCATATTATATCCAATTTCCTTTAATAATTGCTTATTGTGGAATTGCTTCCAAATATGTGCATAATTCTGGTGAAGAGAGGGAACCTACTTTATGATTTGTTCACTCCAAGTTGTATTAGTCCAGTGTTTTTCTCCTTATGCAGTCTGATCATAAGAAAGTCAGTATCAATACCTTTCACCCACCGATGTCCCTTAATTAGATTCACATTTCTATTCATCTGTATCCCTTTCCTAGCACACAGTCATCAGAGAATTCTTTTAATTTCACTTTCTACTAAAATAACAATTCAGGGTGTGTTGGGGGGAAAAATCTAGCTGACTCATGTCAGAAGGACATATTGTAAAGAGATAAATGCTCACTTAAAAAATCCTTACATCAGCCAGGTGTGATGGCACACCTGTAATCCCAGTACTTGGGAGGCTGAGACAGGAGGATTGTGGGTTCAAGACCAGCCTCAGCAACTTAGTGAGGCACTGCTTCAAAATAAAAAATAAATAGGGTTGGGGGTATATCTTAGAGGTAGAATGCCCCTGGATTCAATCCCCAGTAACACACACACACACACACACACACACACACACACACACCCTTATATAATAATGGAAGAGAAATCCATCCCAACAGATGTACAACTTCAACACAAAATCACAGGAAACATGAGAAATAAGCCAAGATGATAGATATCAATGTGGATGAAAAGCCAGACAAATAATTAAAAATATGACTGTTAAAATGATCAATAAATTTAAAGAAGATACAAATGAACAACAGAATGAATTAAGGGAAACAATACAGGATATGCTTGAGAAATTCAATTTGGAGATGGAGACTGGAAAAGAACCAAACAGAACTTTTGGAAATGAAAAGTTCAATAAGTCAAGTAAAAAACTCCATTTGAAAGTTTCACCAATAGACTAAATTAAGTAGAAGACAGAATTTCAGGTCTTGAAGACAAGGTTGGTGAACTTGAACATTCAGTCAGTAAGAAAGAAAGAAAAAGGAAACTATAAACAGAATATACAAGAACTCCGAGACAACTTTAAGCAACCTATCTTAAGGTTCATAGGTATCAAAGAAGGAGCAGAGATAAAGGCTAATGGCATAAATAACCTATCCAGTGAAATTATAGCAGAAAAAATTTCCCAGACCTAAAAATGAGAATCCCAAACAAAAAAGAACCTCTCCATGATACATTATAGTTAAAAATGCCAAAAAATTCAGAACAAAGAAAGAATTTTAAATGCTGTAAGAGACAAATGCCTTACAAAGGAAAACCCATCAAAATAACAGCAGATTTCTCAGCAGAACCTCTAAAGGCCAGGACAGTTTGGAATGATGTATTTCAAGCCCTGAAAGAAAATAACTGCCAACCTATAGGACTATATCCAGAAAAGCTATTCTTAAGAATTGGAGAAATAAAACCTTCCAAGATAAAAACTTTCCCAGTAATTTACAAGTATTATATTATTTAAAATTAAAGCAGATCTTGGTATATCTGGCCTCATTTACAGAAGACAGAATATATGGTTCAATAGTTGCTGCTGTTAATCAGCATTTTATTTTTGTGGTACTGAGGATAGAACCCAGGGACATTCTACCTCCGATCTATACCCCCAGGTGATTTTATTCTTTTTTAATTATTTTGGAACAGGGTCTCACTAAGTTGCAGAGGGCTTCACTAAGTTGCTGAGGCTGACCGCGAACCTGCGATCCTCCTGTCTCAGCCTCTCAAGTACTGGGATTACAAGCATGTGCCACCATGCCTAGCTCTAGAATTTTTAAAGTATGTAAACTGAGGGTAACAACACTGATCACATGATGAGTATATCACATGGAGTTGTTCTGAAAGCCAGAACTTGGAGATATGTGGTGTGTTTACTCTGTGCTGCATGTGGATTTAAGCAGCTTGGATTATCATCATTATTATTACTGACAATGGAGAAAGGAGAAAAATTTCTCCAGACTATCCCTTTTCATCCCAGTTGCCACTTCCTGCCTTGAAATTCTTATTTCTCATGCAATGTAGTTTGTGTTTCTATCAATGTGTAACATGTTTCCAGTTTCAAAGATTTGAAAACTTTTTACAATTCTTCATTCATTCTAATTGCTCCATCTACTCTAATTAATGATTATGCCCTGTTGGTTCTATTTTAGAAAATTTTATTTATATTTCTGTTTTAATTTCTATTTTGCTATCTATTTTTTGTTTCTGCTGATATTGACAATTGACCAACTTTGTTCATCTGATCTATTACCAAATTTTCCAACATATTTTTCCAGTTTTCATGTTTCCTCCAATCTAATGTTTCTAGAAAGACCAACCAATTGTCATAAATACCAATATGGCAATCACCTCCTAATGATGGAATGCAATTATTATTAGTTTAAAATGTTTAATTTCTCCATGGATATTTATAAAGATTAAAGAAAAAGAGATTATATATCATAATATTAGTTGTATTAATGAGGAAGTCACAGAAAGAATAAATTAGAATGAATAAGAAATGCCTAAATTTGGTGGGATTAAGAACTCATTGGGAAAAAATGAGCAAAATATGCAAAGTTTATGTTTAATTTTCATTTTGCATTTTCACTGCTTCCTATGACTTTAAAACAAGGTCTTCTTCTGAGATATGAACTTCCAATCCAGGGATTGTTACTTCAACTTTAAGGCTGTACTTATTATAAGAATTATATTTTCTAAAATATTAGTTTTGGAGAATTGTATAAAACATTTAAAGTTTTAAGCTGATTTTGGTATTGGGATTTGAATTTGGCCATCAACATTGCCACAATTAATGAACTCAATAAGCCTGACAATGACCTCAGTAAGCCTGTTATATTAAACTCAACAACTGAAAAGTTTGTAGTAATTCTCTTGTCAGTGAAGAAAGTCATTTCTAGGCTCAAAGCCTAAGTTAGCTTTTCTTCTTCACTGAATGTACAAGAAAAAATTTAAAAATTATTGATTCATTAGAGAATCAAGTGAAAACTTCATCTTCTGGGTATACAGACTATGGCCCATGAGTTGAATTTGACCCACTACTTGTTTTATAAATAAAGTTCTATTGGAACACAATCATTCTCATTCTTTTATGTATTGTCTGTAGTCGCTTTATATGGTAGAAATGAGTATTTGTGAGTGAGATTGTGAGTGGCTGGTAAAGCTAAAATATATTTACTCTTTCTTCCTTTATAGATAAAGTTTGCTGATCCCTGATCTATAAGAATAAAACTTGCAGTAGTGCCCCATGTCCTAATGAAGAAAGTCATTGTTTTATAAAATGGCACTGAGGACTCTAACACTAATTTTAACCTGTCTTTATAGTATTATCATCTCCCCATTGTGAACAAATGGGACTTAAACTGTTGACATTTTTTTTCTCTTGTCTAGACATTGGAAATACTTAAGGAATTGAGGAGGTGTGGGGGAATAAACTTGTTAACATTCTTCTCATCTTCATGAAATGCTCTTCTCTCTTGGATTTTAAAATACTTCTCTCCCTGTTTTTCTTCTCATCCTCAAATACTTCTTGAAGTTTGCTTACTTCTTGTCTTCCTTCATCTTGCCCTTAAGTAACAGTCTGTCCTTGACCACAGTCTCTACCCATCCAGCATGCCTCACGAGTGTGATTCCACTCACGTCCCTGACTGCAAGTATCACTTTTATTTTCCTGGTAATTCTCAAAAATGTATTCTTAAGCCGGGAGTGGCACATGCTTGTAATCCTAGTAATTGGGAGGCTGAGACAGGAGGATCACAAGTTCAAGGACAGTCTCAGCTGAGTCACTGATCACCCCACAAATCACTTCAGTTACTGTCACTGCGACCATCTTTCAACATAATTGAGAGCGGACTTACCTACCTCTGCCCAGCATCTGAGAAATCATTTTCTAAGGACTGGATGCCACAGCCTGCAACCTACATGTGACTGAGTTCTCAACAGCCAGGGCCAAGGAATTATAAATGCACTGTAGTCCCCTGGGAAAAACCTCCACACTACGGGCTGTGATCCTGCACCTCGGACATAGAAAAGAATATTTCCACGAGAGCTCTGTGTTTCCTAGTCCGAGACACCTTCTGATTACCAATAACCTGCTATCTGTGCATCCTCCACCATGTCCCCTCCCCTGTACTGGTCCCAGGAGTCCGGTCAGTCAGAGGCATAGTGGCCGATACCAGCACTTTAAATCTCACTGTGGTACTAGGTGAGTAGTTACTTTGGGCATAGAGGCACTAAAGGCAGAAAAAGAGCACTGTACGAAACCCCAGCATCTCCTCAAAGTCAGTTCAGAAATGTACATACATTAATAAGTGGCAGAGACATAATTTTAACAAAAGTTTCCAAACCTTGAGCTTTATTTAAAGGTTTGTAGTCATAAGAATTACATGCTTTTAATGATTACTTAATGTCTCTAACACTATGTATATAATTACTTAATGGAAAGATAAAATAAATATATATATATATATACATAAAGGGAATAATTTTAACATATAAATTAAGGATATGGCTTTTGATTCACCTATTTGTTTTATGATTTGGGTCAACTTAATGAGCCATTCTAAGCCTTGGTTTTCTCACATGGAAAATGAGAACATGTTACCTTGTAGGATTGTTGTAAAGAGGTAAGAAGACAATGCCTAGAAAGTTCTCAGCAACTATGTTATAAATTCAGTGATAAATAAATCTATTTTATTTTCTATTTTGAAACAGGGGCTCACTAAATTGCTGAGGGTCTTGCTAAGTTTCTGAGAATGTCCTCTAACATACGATTTTCCTGTCTCAAGCAGCATACTTGAGAATTGACCCAAAATATTATTAAATGAAAATTATTCTTATTACTTATTTTAAATAGGATTTATAGGTGTTCAAAACTCAAAATAAAATGTCAAATAGAACAAGTGCAGTTAACTTTTTAATTCACTAGATGGCCGGTATAAAGGACTCTCATTTATTTCTTCAAGAAATGTATTCAGTTTGACCACTAGATGTCAGTAATGCTCATAGGTCAAACCAATATTAACCTTGATTCAATTTATTATTTCTTAAATTCCTGCTTTGATACCACATAACAATTAGATACTCAATAAATGTAAGCTAAATGAACAAAAACTTGCTTTCTATTGAGGAATATGGATATGTAATGGCCAAATCAGCTGCATTCTTTTGGAAAAAATAATGTAAGCTTTCCTGCGAGCTATCATGCTAATTACAATTTTGTGAGGTAATGTAGGTGTATCTTTTTTGCATAGTTCCAAGGTTAGAACCGTCTTCTCTTCAGGAGACCTTTGTTTCATTTATGATAAAAGTATAAAGGACAAAGGTGACTTGATCATTTATGATATTCTCTATAAAATTTGATAAAACCTTACATTAGTATGTTATTTTTTAAAATTACAATATTAGTTAGGCTTTAGAAAGTGCAATGTTTTCTTTAGTACCAATGAATTTTGCAAAACATGTTAAAAAAGTCCCCTAGCATATCAGTTATTTCTTCATCCCACTTGGGACTTTAGTGAGTTAGTACTATAAGTTTAGGTGAGAAACCTAGTAATAAACATAGCATATGCATGGTGATTGCATTATTGCTTCATTTTCTTAACCATGTCGACCTCAGTGAAAATATACTAGATTTGATTTCAAAGTGTATTAGTCCAAATGATTTTTATCAGCATTATTTTAGATAACTCTTGGGCTGTCTAAAAGAATATGAAGTATCTAAACCATTCTAATAAGATTCTGAGACAATATTTAGCATCATAAACATAAAAATGAAATAAATAGTAAAGAATAGCACCTGAAAGGATATTATGTAAAAATACTGGCCTTCACATCTTTGTTCAGAATTGTCCTCCAGCCCTTCGTTTTCATGGATCAATGAGCTAGCTGTCTCCTCTTTGCCAGGTGCACTTGTACTCTGTCCTAGGACTCAGGAGCACATACTGCAGTGACAGCCTCTTTTGTCCTATGACATCAAGTTGGGTTCAGAAAATGCAAGCTGGGTGTGGTGGCACACACCTATAATATCAGTACTTTGGAGGCTGAGACAGGAAGCTCACAGGTTCAAGGAGAGCCTCAGCAAATTAGTGAGACTCAGCAACCTAGCAAGATCCTGTTTCAAAATAAAAAAAAATATATAAAGGGCCAGGGTGATGGTGTAGCTCAGAGGTAGAATGTCCCTGGGTTCAATCCCAAGTACCACAAGATAAGTAATAAATAAATAAACAAATAAATAAATAAATGGAAGAAAGAAAGAAAATGGACCGCACCAGCAGAAGGGCTGCAGGAGTGTGTGGTCAGGGTATTTGTTCTGGCTCCTACCTGCTCCCTCACTGCAGGTGGCCCGTGTGTCAGCGTGGGTCCTGTGAGTCCCTCACAATAAATCTCAATCCCTGACAGGTAGGTTTCTCCACAATGCTCTCTGGGGTTGTGAATTCCAGGACCCCCTTTCTCCTCTTCTAATGAGGAGTTGTAAATATCCCCAGAATTGCCATCCCTAATGTCCCCTGTGGTTTTCCTTAAATGCCTACATCATGAGTTAAAGGAGCCCAGCTTAAATCTGTCAACTGTTTTTTCTGAAACCTTGACTAATATTGCCAATAAGCAGCCTTACCTTTTCCTGAAGATCTCTCCACTTAAAATTAATCTTATTTTATGTAATGTACAACACATAATATGCGATGTTATATATACAAACATGAATACAAGTTTACAGGTCTTGTTTACTCTGTCACAGGCAGTTTAATATTTGAACTCCAGTTTCTTTTTTTTTTTTTTTTTTTTTTTTTTTTTTTTTTTTTTTTTTTTTTTTTTTTTTTTTTTTTTTTTGCGGTACCGGGGATTTAACGCAGGGGCATTCTACCTCCGCGCTACGCCCTCGGCCCTATTTTTTTATGCTTTATTTTTGAAACCGGGTCTCACGAAGTTGCAGCGGGCCTCACCAGGGAGAGAGAGAGAGAGAGGGGCAGGGAGAGAGAGAGAGAGAGAGAGAGGGAGAGAGAAAGAGAGGAGAGAGGAGAGATAAATCACGCGCGCCCGCGCATGCGCGATGAGGTTGGCCGCGAACTCGGATCCTCCGGTCTCCGCCTCCCAAAGTACTGGGATTACAAGCGTGCGCCACCACGCCCGGCTGAACTCCAGTTTCTTAAGGCTTCTGAACTATATTCAAATGATCTCAAAGAAGTTAATTTTTGTAGTTGTTGGGAAAGAATAATACATACTTCATAGAAGATTAAAATTGGCCAACAGGCACTGAACATATGATCAACATTATTACTAGTCATTAGGAAATGAAAATTATAACTTCAATGAGATGGCTGATTCTCACTCACTATTGTAGCTAAAATTCAAAATGTTGGTGAGAATGTGGAACAATTGGAATTCTCAGTTGGTAGGAATATAAAATAGTGAAACTGTTCTGGAAAACTGTTGATAATTTTCTTCAAAGTTGGCACCAAAAAAAATGGAAAGATCTGTAAGCACCTGGAATTTTTATGCTTTTCAGGCTCTGACTGGCTATGATGAGTTATTGATCAACGAGCCAATTAGCAGATCAATGTTGGAACATCTTCAAGAAGACAGTATATCTGGATTGAAGTTAGACTGAGTTACATGTGTTCTCAGAGTACTGGTGGGCAACATGATAAAGTGAAAGGTAAACAGCATGGATATTCTACAAGCTAGAATGGTTTCAATATTTTGCAAAGTCCCCTGTGATGCATAAAGGGTTCCCAAGGAGAAGGACTATCTGGCAGTGCCAAAGAGGTTTGTGGAAAATTACATTTCTTGGAACATTGAGTGGTATACAATTAACTCTGGCATTGACATATTTTTTGTCATCATTTCCTCAATAATTTTTGTCTTTTGTGTCCTTTTCTTCATGAGATTAGATACATTTATTGACTGGCTATGCTGAGTTATTGATCAATGAATCAATTAGCAGATCAATATGTGTAAATGTACTTAATATTCTTATACACTGGAAAATTTACATCATAATGAACACAAACATAAATAAGTACACACAGACACACACACACATACACACACATCTTCATGCACAAATCATTACTCACATTGCATGTGGATCATTCCCTGAACACTGGGGCCTTGGTCTAGATCCAAGGCAGTAATACTTTGAAACCACAAGAGTGAATTGTGAAGTTAGAAACAGGGCATGAAGAGCTAAATGTAAAAAGATATGCAGAACCTCCTTTAGGATTTGTGTGGTACCCAGGTTTATTGTGGGGGTTACCGATTATATAACAGTGTGTGTGTATGTGTGTGTGTGTGTGTGTGTGTATGGCACTGGGGATTGAATGCTGGGACATTCTACCTCTGAGCTACACCCTGAGCCCCTTTTTTTTTTCTTTTTTTCTTTTTTGCAGTACCGGGGATTGAACCCAGGGGCGTTCTACCTCCGCACTACACCCTGGCCCTGTTTTTTATACTTTATTATTTTGAAACCGGGTCTCACGAAGTTGCGGAGGGCCTCACTAAGAAGAGAGGGAGGGAGAGAGAGAGAGAGAGAGAGAGAGAGAGAGAGAGAGCTGAGGCTGGCCGTGAACCCGGGTCCTC
>PVJS01053982.1:0-13120 GCA_004027185.1 Glis glis
CCCCGGTACCGAAAAAAAAAAAAAAAAAAATAGGACTGGGGGTGCAGCTCAGAGGTAGAATGCCCCTGGGTTCAATCCCCAGTACTGCAAAAATAAAGTAAAGTAAAATAAAATAAAATACGCAATTTTAACTTTTAACATGAAAGAGATCATATTGTTTTATATTTTCTTTTATGTCTTGGAAATCTTTCCATGTCAATACATATAGTTCTACTAATTTCTTTTTAAATATTGTGTAATCATTTACCATATTATAAATATGCCATAATTTATTTAATCTTCCTCCCACTGATGAATACTGGAGTTATTTCCATTTTTCTAAGCTGCTTTGTACTTTCACCATTATATTTGTCTTTATGTGTCTTTCAAGATGTGCTTTTTACTTACCACACATACTTCTAGAGACAAGAGAATCAATATATATTTTTAAAGCATATATCTATACTTATTATAGATAATGAGAAAGAATGCCATATATACATGTATAAATATTAATTTGGTAAGTCTAAAAATTGTAATGAGTAAAATCAAGTTGCAGAATGACATATATAAATTACATATAACTTAATATATTTTATATACAATTTTTCAAATGAAAAATAATATATTTTAAATTTTGAAATAGTTGCAAATACATATATACATACATATATGTATCACATACACACATATAGTAACATATATAAAGCATGCATGGAGTTGGGCATGGTGGCACACACCTGTAATCCTAGTACTTAGGAGGCTGAGATAGGAGGATTGCAGGTTCAAGGCCAGCCTCAGCAACTTACTGAGGCCCTAAGCAATTTAGTGAGACCCTGTTTCAAAATAAAAAATAAAAAATGGGACTAGGGGTAGAATGTCCCTGGGATCAATCCCCAGTACCACACACACAAAAAGAAAGCATGTATGGGAATAAAAATCTCCAAATACATGATAGTGTATTTGTGCAAGAGGTAAAGACAGCTTAATGAAATGAGGGAAAGGTACACAAGGAGTTATTACGATATGTGTAAATTTTTTATTGAAAAATGAAATTGTACAAAATGGAATAATTTTGATTGATTATTGCTGGTGCTGAAGAAAGGAGTTTTGGGATGATGTTATTGTATTGAACCATACATTAAACCCTTTTCTTGGTTTTAATAGTCTCTCAGTTGATACTCTTAGACTTTCTAGGTCGACTGTCATAAATCATCTGGGATTATTGACAGTTTTTCCATTCATTCCTATTCTTATATCTTGTTTGCAGTTTTATGATGTTTCTTAGGACTGCTTTTGCAATGTTGAAAAGCAGCAGGAATATGCAGCAATCTTGTCTTGTTCTTGATGCCTTTTTCCATATTTTTAATGGAAAAAATGTTACCATTACATCTCTTAATTTCCAGATTATACCCTGTGTGGGTATATAATGCTGTTCTCACATTTACAGCATCTTTTCTCCTGCATGTTTATTTTTCATTCAGCCTGGTCACATCTGCCTTTGAATTTTGGGGAACTATTAATTTCTGATCCACCAAGACCATTTCTAATTTGTCTCTTTGAACATGTTGTAGAAAATTTGTGGGGTGGGGGGGATTCATCTTTTAGAATTCAGGCAGGAAAGGAAACTGAACATGTGCTTGGTCTGCCATTTTTGAACCAATTCATTACTTGTAGTCTTAAAAATTAATAAAAATAATTACAATCCTTAATGTGGCATCCACCTAAAATCTGTCTCTATTTCTGTTTCTCTGTCCCCCCTCCATGTATATATATATATACATATGAATATACATTAAGTAAATCTATAGTTTTTGAAGAAAGAAAATGGACTCAAGACACAACATTTCTAGTTTGTTTGACCTAAGATTTTCATGACATCAGTAGTTGAACAGGGGAATGAGTTTCTGAGTAGTGGAAGGGCATGGGTTTCCAGAAGCTTTTATGTAATTTATTTATTAATTGAGATAAAATTTGCATTACATAAACTACTTGTTTAACCACTGAGTATAATTCAGTGGTTGTTAGTATATTCACAGTATTGTACAACCATCACCATTATTTAATTCCAGAACATTTTCATCACCTTTAAAACAACCCTCCATTCATTCTTCCCTTTCTTTTTCTTACCTAATTGCTTAGGTCAGAACTTCAGTGTTGAATATAAGTGGTGAGAGCAGACATACTTATCTCAGGGCAAAATTTTCAGTCTTTCACCATTAAGTAAGATGTTATCTGTAGGTTTTTAAAAAATTACCTGTATTAGATTGAGGAAGTTCCCTTATATTTCTACTTTGCTGAGTGTTTTAGAAGGGTGTTGGATTTTATCAAGTGCCTTTTCCTCATCAACTGGGTTGTTTTTTGCTTCTTTCTATTAATATGGTATATATTTATTTATTGAGTTTTGTATTTCTGATCAACCTCACTTGTTCATGATGTATAATCCTTTTAATATGCTGCTGTATTCTATTTGCTAATATTTTATTAAGGATTTTTATATTCAAAAGGAATATTAGTCCATTGTTTTCCTTTCTTGTGATATTTCTCAGGTTTCCTTATCAGGGCAATTTTGGATTCATAAAATGAATGAGGAGCTTTTTGTTTTGTTTTTTTGAAGAGTTTGAGAAGGACTGATATTGACTGTTCTTTAAATGATTGGTAGAATTTGCCAGTGATGCCATGTGACGGTTAGTCTGGATTGTCAACTTGACTGGATCATGAAACACCTAAGATTATGTGACTTTGAGTGTGTTGATGAGATGATTGGTATGTGTAATGGCAGATTGAAGGGGAAGTCCTGCCTTGAATGTAGGCAGTACAGTTCTGATAGGTGCAGGACCTGGATAAAAGAAGGAGAAAGCCACATGAAGGCATGCGTGGTTCTTCCTGAAGAAAGTGCATCTGCTCTTGTCTGAGACATTGGTCTTCAGCTCTTCAAACTGGATCTTTACCATTGTTTCTCTGGAGACTTTCCTGGCCTAAAAGTGTTATCAATTTTATTGGTCGTTTCAACCAACCAACTTTTTTGGTTCTTCTTTTATTGTGATAAAATATATATAACACAAAATTACCATTTTATTCTCTATAACGGTATAGTTCTGTGGCATTAAGTACATTCACATTGTTGTGCAGCCATCACCATCCATCTCTAGAACCTTTTCATAATACAAAACTGGAACTCTGTATCCATTAAGAAGTAATTCCCTATTTCCCCCAACCTCTGGCAACAACCATTCTACTTTCTACCTCTAAGTACTCTGGGTACTTCATGTAAGTGCAATCATACAATAGGTGTCTTTTTGTGACTGATTTTATTTAGCATAATGTCTTCAAGGTTCACCCATGTTGTAGCATGTGTCAGAATTTCCTTCCTTTTTTAGAGTAAATTTGTGTGTGTGTGTGTGTGTGTGTGTGTGTATACTGTATCTTGTTCATCCATTCCCCTATCATAGACACTAAGGTTGCTTCCAACTTTTAGCTTTTGTGAATAATGTTCCTATGAACATGGATGTTCAAACAAACCACTTTATTTTCATCAACTGTTTTTCTAGTCTATTTTGCTTATCTTCTTGAATCTTAATTATTCTGGTTGCTCTGGACTTCATTTGCTCCTTCCTTCCGTCCTTCCTTTCCTTTTTTTTTTTTTTTTTGGTACTGGGGATTGAACCCAGGGGAATACTACTTCCGAGCTACACCCCCAGTCGTATTTTTTATTCTTTGTTTTGAAACAGGGTATCATTAAGTTCACTAAGGGCTTCACTAAGTAGCTGAGGCTGGCCACGAACCACCACGCCTGACTCTCTCTCTCTTTCTTTCTTTCTTTCTTTCTTTCTTTCTTTCTTTCTTTCTTTCTTTCTTTCTTTTTTTCTTTCTCTCTCCTTCCTTCCTTCCTTCCTTCCTCTCTCTCTCTCTCTCTCTCTCTCTCTCTTTCTTTCTTTCTCCTTCCTTCCTTCCTTCCTTCCTTCCTTCCTTTCCTTTCCTTTCCTTTCCTTTCCTTTCCTTTCCTTTCCTTTCCTTTCTTTCTTCCCCTTCCCTCCTTCCCTCCTTCCCTCCTTCCCTTCTTTCTCTCTCTCTCTCTCTCTCTCTCTTTCTTTCTTTCTTTCTTTCCTGGGTTGAACCCAGGGGTGTTCTACCACGGAACTACATCACTAGCCTTTTTTATAATTTTATTTTACTTTGAGATCGGGTCTCCATAAATTGCCCAGACTGGCCTTGAATTTGTGATCCTCCTGCCTCAGCTTCCCCAGTAGCTGCAATTATAGGCTTGCACCACTCTGCCCAGCTCTAGTTTCTCTTTTTTTAAATTATAAACAACATAAATTTATTTTTAAACTGATCTATAAAAATTGTATGCCTCTATGAGGTACCATGTACTGTTTTGATACATGAATACATTGTGTAATGTTCAAATCAGGGTAATATCTTATCTCCTCAAGCATTTATCATATCTTTATGGTGGAAATATCCAAAATCCTTTCTTTTAGCCTTTAAAAATATACAGTACATTATAATTATGTATAGTCACCCTAATGTGCAGTAGTTCTGTTTCTAGTTTCTTAAGGTAGAAGGTTAGTTTCTTGTTTTGTTTGAAACCTATTCCTTTCCCTTCCTCCTCCTTCTTCTCCCTTTTTTTATGGCAGTTTTAGATTCTCAGAAAGACTGAGCAGAATGTGTACAGATTTCCATTATACTTCCTGCCCCCACACATTTTAGCCTCCCCCCACTACCAACATCCCCACCAGAGCCATACATTTGTACAAATTGATAAACCTACATTGACATATCATTATCACCCAAAGTTCATAGTTTACATTAAGGTTCACTCTTGCTGTTGTACATACTATGAATTTGGATAAATTTATAATTTCATGTATCCACCATTATAGTATTATAATGAGTAGTTTCATTCCCCTACAACTCCTGTGGTCTGCCCATTCATCCTTCCCCCCCGGCCAACCTCTGGCAACCATTGATCTCTTTATTGTCCCTATAGTTTTGCCTTTTCCAGAATGTCACATCATTGGGATAAAACAGTAGTAACCTTTTCAGGTGGGCTTCTTTCACTTAGTAACATGCAATTAAGTTTCTTCCTATCTATTCATAACTTGAGAGCTCATTTCTTTTTAACCTTTGTGCATTCACCTACTGTATAGCATCTTAATTGCTTCCAAGTTTTGGCAGCTTTGAAGCTGCTATATACATCCATATATGGGTGTGTGTGTGTGTGTGTGTGTGTGTGTATCTGTGTATCTGTTGTTCTGACAAAATACCTCAGATAAACAACTTAAAAGGTGAAAATGTTTATTATGCCTTGTGATTTCAGAGGTTTCAGTCTGTGGTCTCTTGACCCTATTGCCCTTCTTCTGATCCGCTCCAGGGATTTAGTTCTCATATTCTCTACTTACTGCTTATGGTGGCACTTGCCCTTCAGGTCTAGCTTAACAGCTTTTTGCAAGGATCAGTGAAGAGTGGTTAAGAATTTGGGTTCACCAGGACCTCATTTGGGGATGTACAGGAATCAGAAGTGGGAATTTAATGTATAAATTCACTTACTGAGCAAAAACAGAAGATGGGCAGAAGGAGGGAATGCCATTTTATCGTGACTGAGCATTTATAACTTTCATTTTGACCATCTTTAGGGTATGTACAAACGGCTATTGAAAGGCAGTAAAAATGAACCAGGTTTTTTTATTATTATTTTCAAAAAGCAGTAAAAACATTTACCTTCCTGAAGCTGGAGATGCCTGCATAAGTAGGCCACGCAGTTAATCAGAATGTAAACATAGTGTTCTGACACCTAGTATAGCCAATATGAAACTATTTACAGCCAGGCCAATTTCTAAGTCACCCCACTATAGTGATTCTTACACTTTGCTTCTTTGTTGTGTGTTCCCTATGTATTTTCTCCCACTCGTCGTCTTCCGTATCCTGTTCGAAGGTCTCAGGGTACGCTGGTAACTTGTCTTTGGGGCATTCTTCATAGTAACTCCGAACGTATCTTCCCACAGACCACCCTTTGTACTCCTCAGGCATTTTGCATTCCAGGCCGTTATAGTGGACATTGTAGTGGTGCTTTAACCAATAGTAGAGGTAGTGGATGTTGTAGTCACATCTCCAAGGGTTGTCTCTGAGCCATAAGAGTTTCAAAAAATACAAGTCTTCTAACACTCCATAGTCAAAGTTTTGCAGATTGTTATTTGATAAATCTAGCTCTTCTAAATGTGTGAGCCCTAGAAAAGCAGCTAGAAACAAAAAGTATTTATTAAACCAATGAATAATCGAGATCATGTAACTGTATATGGTATATCATAGGACAAATACAAATAAAAAATAAAAGGCTTAATTCTCCCAGCTGAAAATAAAGGAAGATTTCTCTTTCCTCCTTTTTCTCAGAGCATTTAATTTAGAAAACTTGTAAATACTTTCTCCCCTCTTTGAAATCTTTGAAATGTCTTTATTTCCTTTGTGTGTGTGTGTGTGTGTGTGTGTGTGTGTGTGTGTGTGTGTGTGTGTTACTGGGGATTGAACCCAGGGGCATTCTACCTCTGAGCCACACACCCAGCCTTATTTATTTATTTTCTTAAAACAATGTCTTGCTAAGTTATTGAGGGCCTCTCTATGTTGCTGAGGCTGGCCTTGAACCTGTGATCTTCCTGTCTCACCTTTATATCCTTTTGAAGACTAGATAGGCCATTCATCAGGTGTGGGGGTGTAGCTTAGAGGTAGAATGCCCCTGGGTTCAATCCCCAGTACTGTCATAAAAAAAAAAAAAGGAATCTGGAAGCCATGTCTTTGAAATGTAAATGCTAAGGGAGATAGGACCCCAGTCTTCCATTTCTGTGGGAAGCCAGGAGCCCAAGTGTGTTGGGGCTTTACTTCCTGTTGCAAAACGACCTTCACCTTCTATCCTGAACATGGAAGGGTGGTTTTCTCTGGTTAAAGCCAATGTGCCAATCCAGATGGTCAGCCCTACTTAACCAGGTAAAGTCAGGATGAGTTGTGTGTAATAAATGTATCTCTAATCTGAGGACTAGTCATTGTTTATCCTGAAACTGTGTATTAAATGGGTACTATCTGTAGGGAGGAGATTCCTTTCTGTCTTTGCAATCTGTTAGTGATTGCCTGTCATGCTCATCACATCTTGTTATAAAATTTATTCATTAATGAAAGTGTTTTCTTTCTCTACTACCTTTCTGGGAAGGATTTCTGGACTGGGGAATTTTTTTAAACTTCTATTTTCCCAGTGTATACATGTCTAAATGCAAAATTTCTGATATAAAGGCTCAAACAAACCTTTCTCCTTTATTAGGTTGACTAAAATACAATGTTTTATTTGAAGAATGTTTTAAAACATGTATGTTCTGATGTGCATTTTTTACACTTACTGGAAAGATGCCACAAAAAAAGAGGCATAAATAAAGAAAATATTTCAAACATGGGATCTAAGTGCAGGAAAAAAATGAAAAGTGTGCCTGGTGATGATTTGGCAGCTTCTTAGGATACCAATAAATTTTTAAAAATGTCTAGAAAACAACCTTTTCCCAGTTTGGGGAAAAGGATTCTAATTCTGTAGAGTCCAAAACCAAACAATTTCTATCGTTTTGAAAACATCTGGTTGTGTTTCACAAGCTATGGAAGCTATCAACTTTGAATCCATATGTATTTAATTTTGCTGGAGGGTGAATAATTAGAATAAATATAAAACACATAACAAAATAAAAAAACAAAAAGGCTGGTTTTTTTCTCCTCCAAAAGCAAAGAAATCTCCTAGACTATTCTTATTTTAATTGATATGGACTGGCCAGGTATCCCCAAATTTACAGGTCAATTCTGACTGCAAATATTTTGTTTCTGCTTCAGATATTTTCTCATTACTGTTTTGAAATAACCTTGTTAGAGCATAATATTCTTATTTTGAATTTGGAAAATATGCTGTCATACCAGTAACCATTAACTATTTTCATATCATCTGTTCTCAGACAAAACCTATAATTCCCCCTAGAAAGTATATTTTCTATTTTGGTACAAAGCAGTGACTTGGTTTGTATGTGTGTGGGGGGACGGGGAGGGGGAGACAAAAGTTTATCCCTTGTGATGATAGTTCAGAGGACATTGCATTATTTTTTCTGTTTGCTAAAATTCTGTGACTGATCTCACAGATTTACTTTTCTTAAAACTGTTCAGCCCTTCAGATTGAAAGCATGTGTAAACATTCCTAGATTTTATTTTGAAAGTGTTATAGTGGTTACTTAAACCATATGTATCCGGGCTTTTGGAAAAGCTAGTCTTCATGTTTCTTAAAGGAGATAAAACCTCCTTTTAGAGTGGCTTCTTTCCCTTTTTTGCAATAAAGCCTGGCATTTCACGAGGCTGTTATTTGTGCCTTTTAATGTCTGGAAAACTCTCCTTGCATCTGCATACTTACCAGCGTAGATGGTTAAAGTAAGCCTACTTTGGCAGCTCATCTCAAAGACCCAGAAATATGCTAGGTATTTTATTTTAAAACTCCTGTAGATCATTTTGCCTTAATTGCTGAGATACTTTTTGTTCTAGAGGACATACCAAAAAAAAAAAAAAAGTATTGGCATCTGGTAGTTGTTCAATACATATTTGTTAAAGTAGGAAACGTTTTCCATGGAGTGAACTGAATAAATAAATAAAAAAAGAGTACTACTGCTGATAACAGAGGTGGTGTCCAATGGCGATAATGAGAATGAATTGGGCGAACAACATTCAAAGGGCCCTAAAGATGGAAAAGAGAGCTTGTGATTATGTGAATGTTTATAACTGATGGGGTAAAAGTGATCACTGGATGTAAAACAAATCCATTCTCCTGCTATTATACGTCTCTCTGCATTGTCCTCTTTCATTTTTCTCTAGTGTTCTTTGCATACTGTAGTTCATTGGTAATTCCAACATTGCTGCACTATTATTCACTGCTTTAATATATTTAAGTTAGACCATATAACAACATTTTGTCTTTTTACTGAGAGCTCTAAACTTTGCCTCTCTCTCTCTCTCTCTCTCTCTCCCTCCCTCCCTCCCTCCCTCCTTTCTCCTCTTTCCTCTCCTCTCTCTCTCTCTCTCTCTCTCTCTCTCTCTCTTTATTTCCAGTGCCGGGGAGCAAACTTGGAGCTTTTCACATGCTAGGCAAGCACTCTTACCTCTGAACTATATCCCTAGCCCTTGCATCTGGTACTTTTGAGAGTTGGTAAGCTATTGCTCTGGATGACAGCATCAGAAAAAAAAATCACACACATGCCCAGGGACCTTTGCCATGGCACACTAGTCCTATGAGTCTTTGTTTCTCATGGAGCAAGAGAGGGTCTCCATCCCCAGATTCTTCACCCTGTGGCCTGGCTTTGTAGAGACTGGCTCCAGGTGATGGAGCTGCACACTAGTAAAGTGATCACTTCATGTGGGAGAAAGGTGTCTCTGGACTATTCTTCTTTATTATGAAATGAAAATTGCTTTTGATTTTGCCATTCAAAGATACCCTCAAATTTGAAACATCTGTACAGGCTAGGTATAAGTGTAGCATATTGCTGTCCTCTAAAGGAATTTTGAATACTACAACTTCCTAATATTTAAAAAAGATGTTAATCCTAAAATATGCCTTTGTGGTTCCAGAATGTTCATCCTCAGTTCTCACTTCTATCACATTAAATTTCTAATGTTCTATTGATGGTGTTAGATTACTATTAAGAAAAAAAGGAGAAACAATTGTACTCAAAATGTTTATGACATTATCTTACATTAATAGTATTAATAATAATTTTATAGCTAGGCCTTTTCAAATTGAAGTAGCATCATAAAAGCACATATATATTGTGTGTTATAAATATTACCCATATTGCAGTAATTCTCAGTTCTTTCTAAATCTTGTATGTTTACTTAATTTACGAAGTTCATTTGGGGGGGCAGAGGCTTTGCTTAACAAATGGAGAAGACATTTGAAGGATAGAAAGGAGAAATGATCTTGATATAGGATTAGATATAACATGTCCTGCTTTAGCACACTTTATCTTACTGAGGTTGCTATTTAGCAGTTAGTTTCAAATTTATTGTAAACAAATTGGGGATTAATGAATAGCAAAGAAAATGCCAAATCTGAATTTCCAATTAAAAATCATTACATGTTCAATGCATTATTGATCACTTGCCATATATTTCTATTAAAAAAATCTATTCTAAGGCTGGGCATGGTGGCACATGCCTGTAATCTCAGTACTTGGGAGGTTGAGACAGGAGGATCACAGGTTCGAAGCCAGCCTCAGCAACTTAGCGAGGCCCTGTTTCCAAATAGAAAATAAAATAGGGCTGGGGTGTAGCTTGGAGGTAGAATGCCCCTGGGTTAACTCCCCCAGCACCACACATACACACACACACACATACACACAAATCTTTTCTATAAAATACTTTAATAATTTGGGCTAGTTGAATAAATACTGCTTAGTACTATGTAGTCAGTGCTCTGAATCTGTGAGTTTTATATTTACAGATTCAACTAATCAAGAATATAAAATATTTTAAAAATGTGTAGCTGGGTGCAGTGGCACATGCCTGTAATCCCAGCGACTTGGAAGGCTGAGGTAAGAGGATCACAAGTTCAAGGCCAGCCTGGGCAATTTAATGAGGTCTTGTCTCAAAATGAAAAAATAAAAGGGCTAGATATGTAGCTCAGTGGTAAAGGGATAAATGGATTCAATTTCAATGGAAAACTAAAAATTTTGTCTGTACTGAATATATACTATACTGAACAAACTTTTTTTGGTCATTATTCCTGAACAATATAGTATAACAACTATTTACCTAGCATTTGTACTGTATTAAGTATTATAAGTAATCTAGAGATGATTTAAATATTTGGGGGGATGTGTGTAGGCTTTATGCAAATACTCTGCCATTTTATATAAGGGGCTTGAGCATCTGTGGATTTTGGTGTCCACAAGGGGTACTGGAACTTGGTCCACCCTGGATACTGTGTAGTACCACACTTCACAAATCAACATTCTGGCAAATATTTCTCTGCATGCCAAATAAAACCCAATTTAGGTGTCATGTTTAATTATATTCATACTTTTTAATTATCGAGTTTTTTAAAACTAAATTATATTTACTACAAATGCCGTAGAGGAGAAATCACAGAACACCTGTCACCCATTTAAGGGGCTGTTGCATGGGACTTACCAGGATCTATGAATTCAAGGCCATTGCTGCTGAGGTTTAATTTCTTTAGCTCTTGAACATCTTCAAATTCCTTGGGTCGAAGCTGGTTGATTTTATTGTGTGACAAGTCAAGTTTAACGATATCTGGAGGGATGTTGTTTGGAACTTTCTTCAACTCTGGAAAAATTAAAGGTATTTAGGTTATCATGCTCCTTTTGCTCCCATTTTCTCTTCATTGTTCAATCAATGTCATTGAAAAAAAAACAGCTCTTAAAGATGAAGGTGTATCTAAAGCCAAAGAAAACTGGTATGAACAAGCCTTAGCATGTGCTAAATTCTGCCACAGCCCAGTGAATCAAGTGCGTCACGCCTAGAGGAAGGGGTATCACTCCTTGCTGAGCAGTTCTAAGAAACTTTGTAGATGTGTGCACCAGCTGACAATGCAGCTTAGGTGGCTGAGTCATCAGGGGAAGCCATGGGATACAGTCCTAGCTGCCCAGTAGTCACCAGGGATGCTTTAGAAGAAAGCAAGCCAAAATAAAACCTGTAAATCAAACTGCTGTAAGAGTGCCCCTCCCAACCGGGCGTGGTGGCGCACGCTTGTGATCCCAGTACTTGGGAGGCTGAGACCAGAGGATCCGGGTTCGCGGCCAGCCTCAGCTACGTAGTGAGGCCATCTACAACCTAGTGAGACCCTGTTTCAAAATAAAGAATAAAAAATAGGACTGGAGGTGTAGCTCGGAGGTAGAATGCCCCTGGGTTCAATCCCCGGTCCGCAAAAACAAAAAAGAGTGCCCCTCCCATTCTCTTTCCATTTCCAACGAGTTTTCACTATTAATTATTGCCCTTTTTATTACATCTTTACTTTATCCATCTTTTTAGGCTCCCTCTGCCAACAAATAAGCCCAGGTCTCTCCATTCTGAAAAACAAACAAAAAGCTCAACCTTCATGATCTCACCCCATTATAGCAGTCCACCCCCTTATCCTCAGGACAAACATTCCAAGACCCTCAGTGGGTGCCTGAAACCACAAACAACACCAAACCCTATATATACTGTGGTTTTTTTTCTTATGAACACATTTGCCTGTGATAGAGTTTAATTTATGAATTAGGCACAGTAAGAGATTAACAATACCTAGTAATAAAATAGAACAATTTTAACAGTGTGCTCTAATAAAAGTTATTTAAAACTTCAATTGGGGTGGTCATGAGACATTCCTGACTGTATTTAAAATGATATCTCCTTGTTGTCAAGTGGGTAACAACAGTAACAGTAATTTATAATACCATTACCTGCTTTCTTTTTCTCAGTGGTAGTTATCAGCATCAGACAGAGCATATATTTTATTGATTTTTCCCATTTTTGCTCCCCTTCCTCCATGGAAACTTCATTAGGGAGGCTTAGAACAGTGCCAGATATATCATAGAGTAAATAAATAAGTGGTGTGTGGTAGATAGCTTCTAAAATGGCAGCTAGTGATCCGTACTACTGATGTTCTTGCCCTTGCATGTAACCCCCTCCTTTGGGCACGGGCTGAATCGAGCAACTTGCTTCTAACCAAGAGAATGCAGACCAAGTGATGGGATGTGTCTTCTGTGATTAGGTTACAAGAGACTGTAGCTTTCTTCTTGTTAGCAGACCTCTCTTTTGCTGGCTTTGATGAAGCAAACTGACATGTTAGAAAGGCCCACAAGAAACTAGGTGACCAACAGTCAGTAAAACACAGAGGCCCTCAGCTCAGTAGCCCTTGTACAATCAAATCCTTCCAAAATCCACATGTGTTTGGAAGGTGATTTCTTTTCCCAGTTAAGCCTTTAGATGAGATCACAGCCCTGGGCTCTAGACAGTACCTTTACTGCAGCCTTGAGAGAGACCCTGAAGCAGAAGACCCAGCCAAGACACATCTGGTTTCCTGACCACAGAAACTGAGATAATAAGTGTGTGTTTTCTTTTTTTTTTTTTTTTTTTT
>PVJS01053983.1:0-13113 GCA_004027185.1 Glis glis
GCTCCTCACTTATCTGAAGTCCCCACTTTTTTTTTGCGGTACTAGGGATTGAACCCAGGGGCATTCTACCTCTGAGCTACACCCCCAGCCCTATTTTGTTTTTTATTTAGAAACAGGGTCTCACTAAGTTGATGTGAGCCTCACTAAGTTGCTGAAGCTGGTTTCGAACCTGCAATCCTCCTGTCTGAGCCTCAAGTACTAGAACTACAGGTATATACCACTGCACCCAGCTAGCAATAGTTTTTAAAAAGAAATAAGTATCATGGGTTTGCTATCATGTGGGACTCACAAATCTTGGAATTGTAGTCTTTCAGGGTCAGAAGAGACTTTAAACATACCCAGTCCGGGCATGGGAAGGAGATTTCAAATTACATGCCAACTCCATTTAATAGTGCTATGCTGAGAAGAAATTCTGATCTCTAAGGCTCAAAGGAAGAAAGTGTGAATAATTAGCGATGTTAGCCCAAGGCAGGAGACAGGAGAATGGAGCTGTCTCTGCTCCCGTTTTTCACCTTGAGAACCTCCAGTCCAGCAGTCTTTCAGGGAGCGTATTACCTGTGGAGTCAACTCATTACTTCTTTAGACAGCTCTATTACTTTTTATCTTTTACCTTGTTTTCTGTAGCTTACAACTACATGATGTAATGTCAAGTCTAGCTCCAGTTTCACTTAACAGTGTCAACTTGAACCATTTAGGACACTTCTCCTCTCCTTTCCAAGTCTAAAGCATCACCAGTTTCTTCAACCACTCCTCACATGCAGAGTCCTTCCCCATCTCATCACTCACCACAGTCAGGGCCAACTGGTCACTGGCCCTGTTACTGTGGGCACAGGAAGACTGTCCTCTTGATATCTGTTGGCCATAACATAATCCCAAAAACGTCTTTATTGAGTTTGAAGTTTGATTTTCAGAATCTCTGTCTTCTGAAAATTTGAAAATTTAAATTCAGAAGTTATTCTCTACCCTGAGCTCACTTTGGTTTTCTGGATGGAGGCTTCTAAAGTCTTTCTAGTTATCAGCCACACCTGGGTCAATTTCAATGGATTCCTCAGAATGTATAACTGTCACCCCCATTTCCAGGCCCTGGCACACCACAGCCATAGAAACTACAAAACCCCGATTCCTCACTGGCTCCTCACATCAATCTACATGACTCCGACCTTATAGCTGAGACCTGAGGGACATTAACTAAGTCAGATGCACCCTCTGATCAACAATTAGTCCTCATCCGGATCGATAAAATACAGGCCACCACAAGTTGGCTCAACATAAGCGATAAAGGAGAGTTAAGTCATTCACTCGATGTGTTTCAAGGACTGGACTGGGCGATTGAGCAAGTGAGAATGAATGACATCATGACCATATTCAAGCATGTTGGCTTCTTAGAGGCAAAACACAGATATAAATAACTCCAGGAGGAGTTGAGAGCTACCAGTGAGGCCTAAGAGCTGTGGGAGTTGAGATACAAGGTAGGGCTGTTTGGCTGGGTGGGAGGTGGTAGAAAAGACCACAGAAAGGAAGAGAGAATTGGGACAACTTAATGCAGGAAGCAGTAGGTATGAAAAGGCAGATGGAATTGGAACATGGAGAAGTGAGAAAAAAATAAATCCCAATGGGTTGAGTCGTTTGGCTTAGTTGAAGCATGGGGTTCATGAATACTATTAGTGAAAAGCTGGGCATGGTGGCGCACGCTTGTAATCCCAGTACTTGGGAGGCAGAGACTGGAGGATCCGGGTTTGCGGCCAGTCTCAGCTACTTAGGCCTCTGCAACTTCATGAGACCCAGTTTCAAAATAAACTATAAAAAATAGGGCCAGGGATGTAGCTCGGAGGTAGATAGCCCCTGGGTTCAATCCCTGGTACCGCAAAAAAAAAAAAAAAAAAGAATACTATTAGTGAGAAAGAAAGTTTGGAAAAACACAGAGGCCGAGCTGAATGAGATTGCTTTCTCGATCAGGATCAGCTAATCAAAGAGTGACTTACACCAGAGAATCATGGCCCATCGAAAGGCATGGAGAGGTGGGAGGGGAAAAAGGAAAGGCAAAAAAATCAGACCCTGGGATAGGAAAGAATAGTTAAGGAGCTGGGGGTGTAACTCAGTCGTACAACACTGCCTGAGGCCCTGGGTTCAACTTCCAGCACCAAATAAACAAACTAACAGAAAAGAATAGTTAAGTGAATAAATGGAAGTAAAGAGAGAAAAGCAAAGGCTGAGAAGGGAAGGGGAAGTGGAAAGAAGATAAATACTGTCTTCCAAGTAACAGGTGGCTCTTCCACTATTTTTTCCTTCCTTGACATTTAAGTGTCTGGTTCTCAGCCTCTCTTCCACACTTAGAGTTCTGATCTTTGGCATCTTCCCTCTCTAGGCCCTTTGTGAACAGCCACTTCCCCTCAATGATCTAATTCACTGCCAGCAAAACAGTTCATCTGATCCCCAAGGAATGCTGGCAAAGGAAGAGCGTGACCTTAGGAGGACAGGTCAGC
Organism: Glis glis; assembly: GCA_004027185.1. Lineage (NCBI taxonomy): Eukaryota > Metazoa > Chordata > Mammalia > Rodentia > Gliridae > Glis > Glis glis. The sequence continues at coordinate 2,484 of PVJS01053983.1, forward strand.
ATCCCGACATGCTGGTCAGAGTGTGGACCAGTGATCTTTATACACATCTGAAGAGGCAGAAAGGGAAAGGGAAAGGGAGTCCAAAGAGGTGCGGGAGGAACAAAAGGGGCTGTGGGTCCTGAAAAGCCATAAGATCAACCTGAGGTACCCGGGCCCTCCTTGTAATTGCTCACTGATCCCTTCAGGAATTCAGTCTCTCGGGTATTCATTCATCCTTCTCCCTCCCTTTCCCCACCCTCTCCTGCTGCCACACATCCCCATCCCGCTGTGCACAAATACAAAGCACATTCCTACTTCAGTCCCCAGTTCACACATCCCTTTATCAGAGCCTCACGATCAACCTATCCCCAACCAAGTGTCCTGGATTTCCCACTTTCAAAAAGAATCACAGTGTGATGTCTCCTTTCTTGACTTCTCCTTCATGTCGTAAACTCCACAAGGTGAAAAGCTGTCTCCTCACCACCGTATCCCTAGCACTCAGCACAGTCTCAACTCAGTAGATAATTGTGGAATGAATAAGACACTACACCGACAAATAAGTGGTATCGCTTGACTTCCCTAGAATTCTATAAGACCAAATACTGGTGTGGCCAAGGTTTCTTTTTTTCTTCTTCTTCTTCTTTCTTTTCTGTGGTACTGGAAATTGAACCCAGAGGCATTCTACCTCTGGGTTCTACCTCTGAGCTACATTTCCAGACTGGTTTTATTTCTTATCTGGAAACAGGGTCTCACTAGGTTGCTGAGAGCCTCACTAAATTGCTGAGGCTGTCCTTGAACCTGCGATCCTCCTGTCTCAGCCTCCCAAGAACTAGGATTACATGCGTGTGCCACCACGCCTGGCTGTGGTCAAGATTTCTAACTAAGGCGCTCTCTGGCACCTTAGGAGCACACCACCACACTAATTTCCCACCCTCCCTTGTAGTTGGGTGTGGCCGTGTGACAGACCTGCGGTGAGTACAGTGTGAGAAGTGACACAGGCTACTTCCAAGCTGACGCAGAAAAATTCTGCCACTTTTTTTCCCCAGGCTCTTTTTTCCCTTCTGGCTGGCTAGACTGCAGACCACCCCTACAGAGACTTTAGAAGCCACATGCTGTCACCTGGGACCCTATGTGGAATAGCACCACTGTTCTACTCTGTCCCTAAGAGAGCTAAAGTTCATATATGATGCATCCATCCAGGGTCTGTGTGGTACAACAGTTAACCTGTTTAACTAATGCAGTGATACAGCCGGGTTACCATTACAACACTTTGCCATTTTCCTGAGAAGAAATAAAGGCCATTCAGGGGCCAGTACAATCTTTCTTGGTGTATGACTGGACACAAGTTCTGTTTGCTCATGATATCAGGGGAAGGTAGTAACCTTGCCTTGGGCTCGCCTGGGCTTGGCCCACAGCCACCAGAGAGGCTGGGCGAATGCCCGTGGTGTCGGGGGAGTGGACAGCCATCTCCCTTGCCTGGCTCCCGCTCAGAAGTCACACCCGACAAGCTCTGGACTGAAGCCCAACTGCCTTCTCGGGTAGTCTGTCCCTGACTCCATCCGTGCTTACCTTGCAAAAATGTCACAAAACATCATGCTGTTGTTTTCAGTGCCAGCTGGGGAGAAGCTACCAAAAGCCTTTTCAAAAAGCTACACCAACCTGCACTGCCATGAACAATAGCCACACCAAACTGTGTGTATATTTGGTACTGGAGATTGAACCCAAGGGCTCGCTACCTCTGAGCTACACCCCTGGCCCTGTTTTATTGTTTATTTTGAAACAGAATCTCACTTAGTTGCTGAGGCTGGCCTTGAACCTGTGATCCTCTTGTCTCAGCCTCCCAAGTACTGGGATTATAGGCATGGGCCACCTCACCCAGGTACAACCTGCCTTCTGAGTAAAGCATTCATCAACCAGAGAGAGATAAACCTTCAACCCCACTTAGCTTTCCATGACGAAGCTCTTCTTACCCTGAAGATGCACTTGACTTTCTGTCATTTCTACTGAACACTAGGGACTTCAAAGAAAACACCTCTCCCTGATCGACACGAGTAGCTCAATGGTGGAATTACACTGAGAGAATTAGTGGCACAGGCTGCACGTAATTGCTTGTTCAGCCCAGCTCTGGGAAACTATTAAAAGGGTAAATTATTGACTAGCCGGGCGTGGTGGCACATGCTTGTAATCCCAGTACTTGGGAGGCTGAGACGGGAGGATCCAGGTTCGCAGCCAGACTCAGCTACTTAGTGAGGCCCTCTGCAACTTAGTGAGACCCTGTTTCAAAATAAAGAATAAAAAAAATAGGGCTGGGGGTATAGCTCGGAGGTAGAATGCCCCTGGGTTCAATCCCCAGTACTGCAAATAAATAAATTATTGACTAATTCTTTTTACCATTCTTTATTGCAAGCTGGCTTGTCTGTTTAAAAACCTTGCAGATCCAATGGTTCTTAATCTTTTGGGGTCATCAACCCTGTTAAGAATTTGATGAAACGCCTCGACCCTTTTCACACAAAAATATAGAAGGCGCACAAGTGCACACATCTATACAATTTTAGAAGGTACAGATGCCTAGTTCAACCATTCATCCCAGGTTCACAGACCCCTATGGCAGAAGCCAGTAAACTTTTTCTGTAAAGGGCTAGAAAGCAAGATTTTGGGCTTCACAGGTCACGTACAGTCTCTGTCACAACTGCTCAGCTCTGCAGCTGCAGTGGAAAAGCATGGCGTGTTCCAACGAAACTATTTATGGACACTGAAATTTGGATTTCATACCATTTCCATGTGTCACAAAATATTATTCTTCCCTCGTCTTTTTTTCAATCACTTTAAAAAAACTAGAAGCCATTCGTAGCATGGAGAGCATGGGCTCATTTAGCATATCCTTTGATTGCGCATGCATACATGCCTCTATCAAGTCACAATAGTGCCAGCAGTGGCCTGAACACTTGTAGACATTGCAGGCAGGCTCCTATCACCTTAGAGCTGTGGTAGACGGCTCAAAATATTGATTACTCTCATTACTCTTTATATATTATGGTCATTATCAGGTCTTCTGCTGTATCTTGTTTAAATGTGTTGATAAGGAAGTACACATATTATTATATCGCAAATTTGATTTTCAATATTTTTGATAATATATTTCAGTATAATTGATTTCCTTTCTCTATAAGTTTTATTGCATGGATATAAAAAGTAGTATTCTAAGAAGTAGTCCAGAGCTCCCACTACTTACTAAAGGGGTCCACAGTACAAAAACGGTTAAGAGCCCTTGCTTGCCCCAGGAGAGAGGGCCTAAGCGACAAAACCACAGCATCTCTTACCAGCGCGTTCACATCTTCGGTTTTGTGGATGAGCATCCGGATCTCCTCCGGATCACCACTGAAGATTGCTTGGACGAGTGGCGGCTGTAAACACAAGAGAACGAGAATTACGACTGAATGAATACACTGGATTGCATGCAGAGGCAGACGGCAAGAAGAGGATTTGTCCCCTGTAAGTTTATTCAACAATTGTCATTTTGCAGACAAAAATAAATAGGCTCAGACCTACCCTCACCAGAAGTCTAGTGGGGGACATATTTACATAAAGAAGTAACTATGATACAACCTGAGAGACATGGTAGATAGCCACTCTAACCTGGGGCTATGAACTAAAGTGAGTGTAACATGAAAATCACTCATACTGGAAATTGTCTTCGATAGGCCCTTAAATTCCCTGTCGAGGAAACTACCAAAAATGTGGTTTTGTGTGTATAGCCTCTGTTTATGGACTTAATTGTGTCCCCCTAAATTTATATATTGAAGCCCTGACTCCCAAGGTGACTATACTTGGAGATAAGATCTTCAAGCTCTTTTTTTTATGGCGGTACTGGGGATTGAACCCAGGGGCATTCTACCTCCAGGCTACACCCCCAGCCCTATTTTTTATTCTTTATTTTGAAACAAGGTCTCACTAAGTTGCAGAGAGCCTCACTAAGTAGTGGAGGCTGGCCACGAACCTGGATCCTCTAGTCTCAGCCTCCCAAGTACTAGGATTATACAAGTGTGCGCCGCCATGCCCGGCTGAGATAAGATCTTTAAGGAGATAATTAAGATTAAATGAAGTTATAAGGGTAGGACCCTAATCCAATGGGACTGATGTCCTTATCAGAAGAAGAAGCGAGACCAGAGCTCTCAGGCGCTTTCTCAGCCTGCACAGAGGGCAACAGCCATTGAAGGACACAGAGAGAAGGTGGTTATCTGTAGGCCAGGAGAAGAGGCCTCAGCAGAAACCAACCCTGATGGCCCTTGATCTTGGACTTCCAGCCTCTAGAACTGTGAGAAGATAAACGTCTTCTGTTTAAGCCACCCGGCCCTGTCAGCCAGGCAGACTAAGACGGTGCCTACCATTCATTAGACAGTGCTCCTCAGTGGCCTCAAACAATTCCATTCCTAGAGGGTGTTAATGGCCATGATTCTGACCACCTGACACTTTTTTCGAAATGCTTTAAATACCCTTTAAATCATTCCCAAATGTTTTCCATAGCTTTAGCCAACACACACTAAACACGACTGCATCTACTACCACTAAAAGTAAGTGGTACGATGGAGGCTTAGGGTGCAAGAGGGGAGGGCTTCTGAGCTCTTACTGAACCCACCCACATTGAAGAAGGATCTAGAAAGTGTGATGGAAACTGAAAGAGTAACAACGCTGGAAGAATAACAAACTGCTAGGGTAGTGGCATCTTAATGAATAAGTATGAGTTCGCAGACAGGAGGAAGGGCATTCTGGGAGAGGGAACAGGGTACATAAAAAGACAGGTATGGAGGCGGAGACCGGAGGATCCGGGTTCGCGGCCAGCCTCAGCTCTCTCTCTCTCTCTCTCTCTGCTTAGTGAGGCCCTCCGCAACTTCGTGAGACCCGGTTTCAAAATAAAGTATAAAAACTAGGGCTGGGGGTGTAGCACGGAGGTAGAAGGCCCCTGGGTTCAATCCCAGGTACCGCAAAAAAAAAAAAAAAAGAAACAGTCATCAACCTGGTTACTGGGGTGTGGGGTCCAAGGAGGAAATGTGGCCTTGGAAATTTGATATTGGGTTGGCCCCACACGGTGAAGGATCCTATTCAAAGCCAGCTCCACCACTTCCTGGCCACACACTGACACACTGAGCCCATTTCCCATGTGTAATCTGAGGGTGTATATAATCATCACTGCCCAACTCCCTCCATAGGATTGTTATTAGGATCACATGAGACAATGTATGGAGAAAACTTTGGTAACCATACAACTCAGCACAAATAATAGATGCTCTTTTTAAGGAATGTTGAACAATGCCAGTATAGAATATTTGACCATTTTTCCCAAAAAACTTCAGAATCCTTAGCAATTTTACACACGCCGAGAAACATACACACACATGCAAATGCATACACATTTACTTACAACTTTTGGAAATATTTTAGTCCTAGTAGGCAATTAGATAACAGCAGTCCCCCAAATTTGCCTCATGATAAGAATCACCCCAAATGCTTATTATCTGGGGAAAAGGGAGACTACGAATCTAGATTTTTAACAACTCACCACCTTATTTTTAGCAGCAAACACTGGCCTCAGGCAAAATCATTAGCATCATCTGTACAACCTCCCCTGTGCTGTCTACTTGGAAATCTGAGTTGATATTTTCCCCATAAACCTTTTTTATGAAGAAGTATTTATCTTTATTAGCAGTCAACAAATACAAACTAAATCTATCCATCACACTGGAAAATTTTTAAAGGATTTGATAATATGTTAACGAATGTTTGAGAAACCTGAACTTTCATATAGTGAACTGAAAATTAAGTAGTTAAAACTTTTGATGGGGTAACATGAACATTTGTATCCAAATCCACCAAAATAATGCAATTCCACTTGTAGGAAGTTACCTTAAGGATTAGAGATGTGTAGAAAACAGTGTCCTTAAAATGTTCATTGCACCACTCTTTTCCCTTTTTACCCGCCTGTTGCCTTTCTTGCAGATTTTGATGGTGTTTCTTGTTAATTTGAGGGGCCAATATAAGCATTATCAGTAGGATAGAGTAAGATTCCTTGAGGAAATACTACATAAAACACATCAAATTCCGGATGAATGTTTCAGCATGCCAGAAATTTGTCCATGGGGTTCTCCTCTTTCAAGAAAGCTTAGAGAGATGTACCTCCAGCCCCCTCAGATGCTCTTGCAATTCTATGTGCCAAAGTACAGGTCTAGTCTCTCAAACTGCCAACAACTACATAGTAGGAAAAGGCATCCTGAAAAGAAGACAAGTTTTCTACTGGTGTCCTAGCTGGCTGCTCTGCCTGGAGACAAGGAGGTCCTTCCACATTCCTGCTGACTTCCTGCTCATCAAGTCTCCAGCCGAATCTGGTCTGTTTCATAATTCTCTGCTCTGGTCATGGCCAAGTGCTCATGTGTGCATTTCTGCCTTTTTGAACTTTAAGAGAAAAACAACAACAAATCCCAATAACCATGGATGACAGGATTTTAGTGTTAAATCAACAGAGGTCAATCAACAGTTGAGATACTTGAGAAGACAAGATTCTCAGGTGCAAACCCATCCCAGTCCGTCACTTTAAGGGACGACGCCAGGTGAGCAAAGCCTGTCACTCACAAGTGTGAGGAATGTGGACAGACATTCTGGTGCACTCGCTAGTCCTCATGGCTCTCGAGAAAGGCGAGCCTTCTGAGCTATGGCTGGAATGTCCCCAAGGAGAGGCACCCTGACACAGCTGCCAGGGAAGGACGCCAGCACAGTCTCCAAGCAGGGAGCGGCGCGCAGAGCTTCCCAAACACCCCTGGGCCTGGCTCTGTTAAAGACTGCTTGGAGTATTGTCAGTGCACAGAATTCCCAGCATCCACTGGGAAGAGGCTGAGCTGTTGTAGTAATTCCTCCAAGCAGCAACAGCACAGGTGTGTTCATATCCCACAGTGCACATGCATACCTGGACACACACAGATCCACACAAGCACGTATGCATAGAGATACGTTGATTCACATACAGACACCTCCACTCCAGGTGAAAATGCCTGTTCTCCACAGCCAGAGGCCTTGCGGGACGGGCATCTATAGGCCAGCTGTGCCGTGTGGCCGCTGCAACATCAGGCTTCACAGTTGTGAATCCAAGCATCACATCGCGGGATTCCAAACCAGAACTTCACAGACATGCACTTTGCTTAAGCGAAAGCCCTGTGCTTGCATGGGTGCGATTCCTGAACTAAATTACTGTGACTCTTGAGCAGGTAGTGTTTTTCTTTCTTTAAATATTATGGATTTTATAGTTTTTTCTTTTCTCTCTCTCCACTCCCAAATAAAACATGCCCAGAGAGCTCTTTGGCATTCCTTTTTGTTGGAATTTTAATCTAATTCTGTTGTTTTATTTTTCCCCAGGTAAACACTTAACCTGAGAATAAATATTTGGAAAATGATATCTCTAAATACTGTCTTTATTATAAAACTTTAAGAGAGGGAGACTATTCTAATTACAATATTGTTACAACCATTACAACTTTCACAGCTTTTGTGTTAACCTTGATAAGACTTAAAAGCAAAGCTCTGCCAGCACACAAGCAGGCCCTGTGCCTGCATCTACAGTTCCACAGTCCTCCCTCACCCACAGTTCTGCTTTTCATGGGTTCCAATGAGTAGCAGTCAACCATAGTCCAAAAATAAGAAATGAAAAATTCCAGAAATAAACAAATTGTACACCGTTCTGAATAGCATTATGAAATCCTGTGCCATCCTGCTCTATCCCACCTGGGATACAAATTCCTCATTTGTCCAGTGTATCCATGGTGTATAGGCTACCTGCCCATAAGTCACTTAGTAGCTACCTCAGTTATCAAATTGACTGTCACAGAATCACGGTGCTTGTGTTCAAGTATCCCTTAGTTATTAATGGCCCCGAAGCACAAGCATAGGGATTCTGGCAACTTTATTACAGTATTTTTATTTTAATTATTATAATTATTTCATTTTATTATTATTAATCTCTTACTGTACCTAACGTATAAATTAAATTTTATAATCAGTATGTATGTATAGGAAAAAACATAGTATATATTGAGTTTTAGGCATCCACTGGCAGTCTTGGAATGTATCCACCACCAATAAGGGAGGACTACTATATTTTCTTTTTAAGTTTCACACATCTCAGCTCTAGCATATACAACAGAGGATACTTTGTATGTAACGAAGTTCTGTACGCACAAAATCATAATCAGTGTCTAAACTGTGAAAAGCAAATGGTGGCAGGAGAAAAAAAAAGAGACTCTTAAGAGAGGTGGCAGTTACTTCAGCTTCAATTGCTAGAATTTTTTTTTTAGCATGCTTAGCACCTATAAACTGGAAATGATTGCTAAGAACCGTAAATATTGACATAATCTCTTGAATAGATTTGAAAGGCAGCAGGATACTTCCTGGGCCTAATTTACCCATGACACAAGTGGGATTTATTGGGATGGGACTTTTGTCCTTGTCTTTCAATATCACCCACTACCAACCCCCTACCATCTTTCTCAGGAGTATGGACAGCTACTTCTAGAGGTGACTGTCTGCCGGGCTGACAGCACTTGGTCTTCCAAAGATAGAAGAAGTACAGAGCAGAGAGGCTCCTTGAATTTGACAGCCATTGTAAATTTTGTAGCTAACCTTGCTAACACTAGGAAGTGAAATCTTATCAGCAGAAAGCCATGTTCTCTACCTACATCCCTCTCCATCCCATTCAATGCAATATTTTTCATTTTCATTCTCGCTCTTTGAAAAAAAAACTGGGAAAATGTTTGATTTCCAAAAATAAGACAATAAATCAAGTATATACTGGCGATACATTATTCTCAAACTTTGAAGGAGAGCTACAATTCCACTAGGGGGAGCAAGATGGTAATTTGTTACCTGGGAGATAGATATTAGGGCTTGTAATTAAGAGAAGTAAGGTAGTTGAAGGATCCACTTTATTTGAAACATGAAAAGAACTCAAGCTTCCGAGAAAGTTTTTGGTAATAAGTAAATACACACACCACATAAATACCAAAAAACAAGCAAACAATAAAAACAACCCAACTTTCCTACTGATCCTGCGGGTCCTGGGTTTTAGGAAATAAAAACAAAGCTAACTAAATCCCAGGCGGTAAGGTATCAGTTTCATCATTTGCAAAATATAATTCAACTATTTCCTCAATTCCACTAAAAATATGCTGCTAGTGGCATCAGACGTGCCATTCATTTAAGAATAAAACCCATTATATATTCATGGAGAGAGCTCAGCTACCATAGACCACACACTACATCCTGCAATGAGGCCGTCTTCCCAACCCCATCCCTGCAAAAAACCCTAATGAGACCATCCAACTGATTTTTGCTAAAACCACTGTACAGTGTACTTTCCTTTCCCTTCATCAGAGCTGCGTGTTCTTTACTAGTAAATAGTCTCCGGGAGATGAGCAGAGTGACAGAGGCTGCCACTGAGCACCAAGAACTGCCGTCCATGGTAACAAGCCCCAGAAGTATCCAGAAGATACTCCGGCTTTGCTTCTCAAATTCCTGGTATGTTGCTTGTCTTTTTCTGATTAGCCTAGGTAATTAAAAACTCCAAATTTAAAAAAAAAAATCTTGCATTTTAACCAGGAGTGGATGTTGGGAATCAATCAATAGCCAAAAGTGGGGAAAAATTATATTCCCACACATCTGTCGACACTTGAGCATCCTGAGTGCAGTGTCGTGAGCGCAGGCTGGGAGCATGTCGTTAGTCACTAATAGCTGATGCAGCAATAATCCGGTCATATGAGGCCATCAGCTTATATGAACCAGCCGAAACACTTCATTAGGTAACTGGTTTTTTGTATGAGGCAGCGCCTGCATTTTTGCAAAAGGATAATAAAAATTTGTTCGAGTAACTAGATTTAATGGACAAAACTTGCTAGCTCTATTCATGTGGGTCCTGCTGTGTGGTCTGCTGTAAGAACACCATTAAGAGCTTCCTGAATACATCACTCTTTACTTGGGGAGAAGTTCACTCCATCACAGAAAAATAATGGTGATCATAAAGTCGAAATCTGTTTCCTTTAAGTACCATAAGAACTATACAAAATATACTGAGTCTTTGTAAACGTTTTTTTAACTAGGGAGACAGGCAGGACATGTTTTGAAATGCCTCTTAAAAGCCGGGCGTGGTGGCACACACTTGTAATCCCAGTGCTTGAGAGGCTGAGACAGGAGGATCACAGGTTTGTGGCCAGCCTCAGCTACTTAGTGAGGCCCTCCGCAACTTAGTGAGACCCTGTTTCAAAATAAAGAATAAAAAATAGGGCTAGGGGTGTAGCTCAGAGGTAGAACACCCCTGGGTTCAATCCCCAGCACCCCCAAAAAAGTCTATTAAGGGCTATGCTGCAAAGCAAATTTTTATAATATTCCCAATTATTAATAAGAACAGAAAAAGCATCCGTTCCAATTGATGGTAACACATACCCTCTCTGAGTAGCTATTTGTTAACTCTATACTTAAACATGATAAAAATTAAGTACAGAGGGCCGGGCGTGGTGGCGCACGCTTGTAATCCCAGTACTTTGGGAGGCGGAGACTGGAGGATCCGGGTTTGTGGCCAGCCTCAGCTCTCTCTCTCTCTCTCTCTCTCTCTCTCTCT
>PVJS01053984.1:0-13117 GCA_004027185.1 Glis glis
TTGCGGAGGGCCTCACTAAGTAGCTGAGGCTGGCCGCGAACCCAGATCCTCCGGTCTCCACCTCCCAAGTAGTGGGATTACAAGCGTGCGCCACCACGCCCAGCCTCCCATTTTCTTTTTTAAGCACTCATCTTCTAAGGGAGAATGGCTTTGGGCAAAAAGGGAGGGAGCAAGAAATGGACAGGCAGGGAGAGATCTCTTCCCATTACTCCCATAGCTAGTCACTGGTTTTAGCAACTAGGGCTCTAACTCTCTCTGGCAGTGGGCAGGCACTTGGCTGGAGGGGGTGGTGACTGCCTGCACCACAGTGGTTTGTGCTGCTGGCCACTCCGAATCCCCGCGGACTGCAGCAGAAGTGGCTAGAGGGAAGGGCGACTGCCTGCAAGGCAGCAGCCCGCAACCACAAGCTGCATAGCAGTATCCCATGTGCCGCGGCAGCAGTAGCTGGAGTCCCAGCCTCCCCCCACTTTCCCACCTGGGAAAAAAGCATCCAGGTCACCGCAGGGGACAGACAAGTGACCCAGGAACTCGCCTCTCTAACTCACATACTTTCGCCCAGCTCCCCCAACCCACAAATAGGACATTTAAATATAGGGATGAGAAAAATCCAAACATTTTTAAAACTTACCACTGCTGACTTTCTGAAATCCCTTCATGGTTGCTATAGATTATGTCATGGGGAGACACACTAATTCTGTGGGTCCTTGGCCTCCATGATGAAAAAGAATTTCAACACGTGCCATTAGAAAAAGGCAAAAGTTTAATTAATTTAAGAAAGGTGGGGATACAGGTTGGGGGCCATCTCAAAAGGGGAGAGCAAGTCTCTCTGCGTCCGCCCATCCATCCAAGCAAGGAAGAGCGAGTCCGCGTGTTTTCTCAGTTCTTTTATAGGAGGGAGTAGGTAGGGTCACACAGTGGAGGGCAGGACTTCCTCTTAGTCCTCAGTTTTCCTGGCAACAGATAGGTGGTGGGGTCTGACCTTTGTCCTCCTCACCCACCCTATTTACATTAATGCATCTCAGGAATCTCAGGTGTGGAGAGGAGCCATTGTGATTAAGGGTGTGGGCTCATTAAGGCTTCTAAAGGGGTGTAGGGAGAAGAAGATCCCTGGCCCATCTTGGGGTGTTAAGAGTTTTTTGGTGGGGCTTGGACAAAAAAGGGGGAAAGGGGGTTTTATGTTTCACTTAAATCCAGGACTTTTAAGAGGAATTGCCTGACAGCTACTTGCTTATGCAAGCCGAGTCAGCGTTCAGCCTCCACAGCCCAAACAGACAGAGCTTTACCCCTCATGGGGATTTGCTAGCTAAGCTTTGAGTAAGGTTTTGGAATGTGGAGGGCCGATATAATCCCCTGACCAGGTGCCTCTCCCGATGGCAAAGAGCTAGGACTGGTCCTACTCTCCCCGCTTCCCCAACCTTTGGGGTTACAAGTGGGTGGCTCACCACTCAAGTGGGCTGGGAGAGTGGCCTCCTGAAGTCCGTACACTCTTGCTCGAGGTTAGGGGACTCTGATGTTTTGGGTTGGAAGTGTACTGCTTTTTGGAGGTAGCTTCCCCAAGTTTTACGTCAGAGCTGATTCCCTCCACTGTGTCTCAAACAAAACCACTCTCTTCACTCGGGAAGAGGGGGTTGGCTCAGGGCGCTGGGGTGACCAGTCCCTTATATGTGCCCGTCTGGAAGAGCCGTCCTGTTCGTTCTCCCCATCTATCCCTGGGGTGGGGTTATGTTTGTCCAAATGAGTTTAACTGCAAATTTTTAAGACCTGGCACTCCGCCCCCACTGTCCCGGTCAACCAACAAGGGATCAATATGGAGGCATAGGGAATGCCTAGGAAAACGAGGAAAATCAGGATGTAAGAAAATGAAAGTAAGAAACTTTCGAACCTTGTCCAATTTTGGGGGTCTGCTGCCCCTAAGCCTATCAAAAACACGACAACCACAACAAGAACGAGACCGAGAAGCCAAACACTTGTACACCAGCCAGGGAATAAAGGGGAGGCGCCCATAAAGACAAAGACCTAGGGATGACGAATTAGAAATGACGATCGGTACAGAGCAGAGTTTCTATCAAATATGAAATGGTCAGACATGGCAAACAGGCAACAACAACTTCCACAAATGAACAGACAAAAAGGCAAAAATGATTTCCACAAGTTAACAGATAAAAGGCAAACACGGCTTTCACAAATGAACAGACAAAAAGCAAAAACAACTCCCGGGAACCAGAGACAGAAACCAGGAGGCCGGGGATGTCTCCCCAGACCTCTGGAGACCAGGGTTACTGATTGCATCCAGTCAACTCTGATCCCCTCCCCAGACGAGTCAACTCACCAGATCCAGATACCTCCGCTAAACGTTGTCTGGTGAAGCGGGGACAGGTAGCCACCGGCCTGTTCTCCGGGGTCCGTCTGGTCCTCCCATCCCAGGGGCACTGTCCAAGGCCCGAGTGGGGTCTCTAAAAGATCTCGGTGGACCTCCAGATGTTAAACCACGAGTATAGGACAAAGGGTCCAAGACCACCAGCTCAGTTAAGGCAAGAGGCTTTATTAGCCGTTCTCCGAAAAAGAAAACGGCAGCCCCGCACTGTTACAATCAGATTCTGCGGGTTATTGTTTAAAATCAGCCAATCACAGAAATTTATTATTTAGGAGCAAGGGGGTAGAATTAGGGGTGTGGGCTGAGTGTGCAGGTAGGAACTAAGTTCACGGGCTTTTCCTTGGTGGTTAACACAGCTATGTAGGCCAAAGGTCAGGAGGTTGTTAGCAAAGCTATGTTGGCCAAAGGTCAGGAGGTCATTAGCACAGCTATGTTGGCCAAAGGTCAGGAAGTGAGTCAGCAGTCAGGGAGTCTAATATTAGGGTAGGAAGTGAGGCTAAGAAAAATTACATTTAGGGCACATTACCACACACACACACACACAAATTGACAACTGTGTATTTTCTCTTTCCACTTGACTGATAAATAAGAGCAGGAAAAGGGTATGGAATTTTAGCTTTTTTTTTTTTTCTGTCCCTAAGATTTGCTGAACCTTCAGGTTTGCCTCTTTTGTTAGAGATCAGAATGATTTATTTATTTACTTATTTATTTGCCATGCTGGGAATAAAACCCAGGGCCTCCTGTAGGCTAGGCAAGTGCTGCACCATTAAACTACATCCCCAGCTCTATTATAGTTTTAAATGTAGCTGTGTTTTAATGAAGTTTCACTGGTCACATTCTGAGCCCTAGTTTCCCTATTTTTAAAGTCAAGAGAAAAAAAATAGTGATTTCCAAGTTTTTAAAAACTCCAACTCGTTCAAGGTAGGACATATCTCATCACTAACAGAGATTCATTGTGGTAGACGTTCTCAATGAGGTAGAGATGGAAGAGGGCATGGGAGTTTCACAGAGCCTAGACCTGAAGATTCTGGTAACACTTTCGCTCATTCTGTTTCATCAGTGGTTTTCAAACTGTGTTCCTGGAGGAACACTGGGTGGAAGTGCCTGGGCTTTTCCAGCCTATTCCTGCCTTTAAGAATCCTCACATGTTCTTTCAATCAGAGCAGGTCTATTTTGATCTTTTTATTGAGTTGGGCTCTATGTAAGACTTTGTTCAAAGAAAATGAAACAAAACATTTCTGCACTCTAAATAGTCAGAAAACTACAGTCTAATCTAGTGCTGCTTAGTGTTTGTATGAATTGAACAAGATTCTCTGCTTGACCAAACCTTAGTTAGGCTCTTAAACTTTCTCCTACACTCATCTATGTACTTCCTTGTAAAATCAAGTTTTAGCAAAGAACACTACTAAATCGGTTTAGTAACTCCCTAACCTCAATGTCTGAGCATCTTCAGTATCTGGTTGTGTTCCTCATCTGCCACATCCCTAGGTGATGTTTGATACCTTATTCTGTCTTCAGCAAGAATCCTATTGGGTCAGCAGAGCCAGAATCTTCCCTTACACCTGATGTTTTCTCTTGGTAATTTTCTATTTACTGACCTCCATCCTGCTCTGTAACTATAAATTCCTACTTGTCCATGTTGTATTTGGAGTTGAATCCCACCTCTCTCCCCTACTGCAAGAATCCCATTATAGGGTCCTAATATCTATTGTGATGGGCCTGAACAAAGTCTGACTTACTATGCTTTAACAAGTATCACTGAATATATTTTTGGTTTAACAGAATTACCTGAGGAATTTTTTTAATGCATATTCTTATTCAGTGAGTCTGGAGTGGGACCTGAGGTTTTTGCATTTCCAATAACCCCTAGTGATGTCAACACAGCTAAGTTTCCTAGACACGCTCTGAACAGCAAGGAACTAGGATGATCTCTAAGGTTTTATTGGGTCTTTGTTTTTGGTACAGGGGGTTGAACCCAGGGGCATTCTACCTCTGAGCTACATCTCCACCCCTTTTTATTTTGAAACAGGATCTAATTAAGTTGCTGACAGCCTAAGTTGCTGAGGCTGGTCTCAAACCCCTAATCCTCCTATCTCAGCTTCCCAAATACCGAGATTAGGGCTGATTTCTGAGGTTTTAAAAACTCTGATATCTTTTCTAGTCACCCCAAAGGCCTTGTTTATGAAATATTTTCCCCATAGTAATCTTAAATTTAACAAAATGATAAATTCTAAATTTCATTGCATCTCCCCCAAGTCTCAGCCTCTATCTTTCCATCTATTTGCTTAATTCATACTCTCTCTCTCTGTCTCTCTCTCTCTCTCTCTCTGTCTCTCTCTCTCTCTCTCTCTCTCTCTCTCTCTCTTTCACACATACTTAAACTTCTGGGTATTTAAAACTCTTTGTATATATAGTGAATATTGTGCCTCAGCCAGTTCATCTCAGCAAGTGCTAACTATGGAGGGCCTGGGAAAATTGACACAAGTGATTTATCTAAAGGTGGTTAGGAACCAGGCATGGTGGTGCACACTTGTAATCCCAGTACTTGGAGGCTGAGACCAGAGGATCTGGGTTCGCGGCCAGCCTCAGCTACTTAGGCCCTCCGCAACTTAGCGAGACCCTATTTCAAAATAAAGAATAAAAAATAGGGCTGGGGGTGTATCTCGGAGGTAGAATGCCCCTGGGTTCAATCCCCAGTACCGCAAAAAAAAAAAAAAAATGTGGTTAGGTTACACATTCCTCTAAATTTATAATCTTAATTAACTTCTCCAGATTAAGGAATTACTACAATCTTGCACCCTTCCACCCTCTGTGTAAAAAAGTTGGCACAGACTTGAGATTGATTATTTTCTTTCTTGTGTCAGAACTTTCAAACAGTTCCTTTCTTGATATATATCCTCAGCAGCCTTTCCCCCTTATTATCCTTTTTCTGCAGAGAGGAGGAGGAGGAGCTATCCACCCTCAGAGCTCAAATTATAGAGCTGACTTCACCCTAAGTCTCTATATAGGCTCATATTTCCACATCCAACCATCTAATGCAGGGTCAGCAATTTTTTTCTGTAAAGGTCTAGGTAAGTTAATATTTTCAGATTTTGGTCTGTAGGTTTCTGTAGCAATTACTCAGTCCTGTTCTTGTAATGCAAAAGAAGCCATAGACAACAAGTGAATAAATTGGAATAGTTATGTTTCATTAAAATTTTATTTATGTTGGGTATGGTGATGCATGCCTGTAATCCCAGCTACTTGGGAGGCTAAGGCAGGAGGATCACAAGTTTGAGGCCAGCCTGGGAAACATAGGGAGACCCTGTTGCAAAATAAAATAAAAAGGTAGCACATGCCTTTAATCCCAGTACTTGGGAGGCTGAGACAGGAGAATTGCAAGTTCAAAACCAGCCTCAGAAAATTAGCAAGACCCTGTTTCAAAATAAAATGGTCTGGGGGTATAGCTCGGAGGTAGAATGTCCCTGAGTTCAACCCCCAGTACCCTCCAAAAGGTGAGGCTAGGGGATGTAGCTCAGTGGTAGAGCACTAGCATGTGCAAGGCCCTGGGTTCGATTGCAGTACTGGAAAACAAAACAAAAAACTTTATTTACAAAAGTGGAGGCAGGCCAGATTTCGCCCTGCCAAGCCATAGTTTACTGACCCCTGATCTACAAGCATATGTGAGCTACATCAGCACGATTACAGCTTTTAGGAATTTGGAATTGGGGGCTAGAGACTGAGTTAGGTAATAACTGTGTGTTGCTAAACAGGTAAGTTGGGCAGAGAAGGTGGAGGACAGAAGTGGAGAGTCAAGACTGCTATTTGAGACAGGCATACTAGGCCACATGTAAGCAGATAGCTGAACAGAGAAGCCAGTTTGCAAAGAGTGAAATGCATACAAGAAGCCAAGATTGGAGACCAGATGACAAGAGGAAAGAAGGAGGAGAGTGAATAAATGGGAATAGTTATGTTTCATTAAAATTTTATTTATGTTGTTATGTTTATTTATGTTCATAACATTAGCTTTGTTTCCCACAGTTGGGTTTCACATAATCCCTGTCTATTTTTATATTAATTTCTCCTTTACTTTAGCCAACTGGCATGAGTTTCTGTTTCTTGACACCAGATAACCCCTAACTTAAGCAACCTTTTCTACTCTAGACTTCCCAAGTGACTAGCAGTTTTCTGATCTAAACAGTCATGCAGCCAGGCATGGTGGCACATGCCTGTAATCCCAGTACTGGGGAGGCTGAAACAGGATGATCACAGGTTCAAGGACAGCCTCAGCAACTTGAGACTTTCAGCAACCTAGTGAGACTCTGTTTCAAAACAAAAAATAAAATAGGGCTGGGGGTGTATCTTGGAGGTAGCATACCCCTGGGTTCAACCCCCAGTGCCACAAAAAACAAAACAACAAAAAAATAGCCATGTGTTCACACTATTAGGCTTTGTTAGATGTGATTCCGCCCTGACCTCCCTTTCCCACGTCTACTCCAAGTTCTTTTCTTTCTTCAACCTTTGCTGAAGCATTATCTTCCAAGGCTGAATTAGGATTTGGCTCCTATATTAGTCAACTTTTCATTACTATAATGAATACCTGAGGCAGGCTATGTTTTATTTTATTTATTTATTTATTTATTTATTTATTTATTTATTTATTTATGTTACTGAGGATTAAATGCAGGGCCTGGCTTATGCTAGGCAAGTTCTCTACTACTGAGCTACACCCTCAGATCAGGCTACTTTTCAAAGAAAAGAGGTTTATTTTGGCACATAGTTCTGGAAGTGCAAGGCTGAAGGTCTGTATTTGATGATGGCCTTCTTGTTGGCAAAGTTCCAAGGTGGCCCAGAACATCACATGGCAAGAGACAGGGTGCATGTGACTGTGTGTGTGTGTGTGTGTGTGTGTGCGTGCAAATTGATCTCTCTCTTCTTATAAAGCTACTAGGATTCAATCACTGGGGCTCAAAACTAATGACTTCATCAATCCTAATCACCTCCCAAAGGTTCCACCTCCAAACACCATAGTCAGATTAAATTTCTACCTTCTTTAGTCGGCTTTCTGGTTGCTGTGATTAAAATACCTGACAGGCACAACTTAGAGGAGGAAAGACTTATTCAGCTTACACTTTTAGAGGTTCAGTCCATGGTTGGATGGCACCAAGGCAGAAACCATGGCAGCAGGGCATGTGGTGGAGAAAAGCCACTCTCAGTCATGGCAGCTGGAAGCAGAGGGAGAGAGGGAGGGAAGGCAACTAAGGACATATACAGTCCCCAAGGTCACACCCCTAGTGACCCACCCTCTCCAACCAGGCCCCATCTCTGAACCTTCCTGCATTGGGGATATGCTTTCAACCCATGGACTTTTGCACGACATTTCAGACCAAAACCATAATATTCCACCCCTGGCCCCCAAAAGCTCATGCCCACCTTACAGTGCAAAATATATTCAGTCTATCTCCAAGAGTTCCCATAGTCTTAACAGTTCCAGCATTGCTCAAAAGTGCAAGTCTGCTCTGAGACTCAAAGCAAACTCTTAGCTGTGAGCCCCTATAAAAATAAAAAGCAAGTTACATGCTTCCAACATACAATGTAAGACAGTAAACATTCCCATTCCAAAAGGGAATAAGAACCTATAAAGAAGAGATGGGCCCAAAACAAGACTGAAACCCAGCAGGGCAAACGTTGAGTCCTATAGCTCCATGTCCAGCATCTGGGACATGGTGATAAGATGTTATTTCTGAAGGGCGTGGGCATCACCGTCTTTATGGCCTTGCCAGTTGCAGCCCATGTGGCCTCTCTTGGACTGACTAGTCTGCTTGTTGCCTGCAACTTTCCTCAGTAGACATTCCATGCTTCGGGCATCTCTTAGTTACTGGGGTTTCCATTGCAGCACTGGCTTCATTCTCACAGCTTCACAAATTGCCCCCTCAGAGACTGCCAGCAGGGATTCAGACCCTGCTACACTTTGCCTGGTCTCTCAGGCCTTCCTTTGAAGTCTGGGTAGAAGCCTCCATAACCTCCTGACTCCAGCATGCAATCCTGCAGAGTCAGCACCACGTGATCAATGCCAAGATCTGCCATTAACTCAAGCAGTAGTTGGGTCCTCTTAGACCAGAGCTGAGGTGACCTCCGAGTGCCTGGGCAGCTGAGCATGGTGAAATGAGTCCTGGGGAAACAACTTCTTAGGCACTTCCGTGCAAGCAGAGGACCCCCACCACCCTGTGGCTATTTCTCAAAGAAAACTTTTCCGAGCAAGTTTCCATGGTTATGCCTTTGAGTTTGCCATAGGCAGGATCTTACTAATTCCTACTAATTCTTGAATGCCATCACAGTGTTCTTTCGTTTGACTCTGTGCAAAGTACTTAACTTCTCTTCAGTAACCACACCTTTCTTGGCCCAAATTTCATACATACTTTTCTAGCCAAAGTGCAATTTTTTTTTTTTTGTGGTACTGGGAATTGAATCTGGAGGCATTCTATCTTTGAGCTACACCCCCAGCCCTATTTTATTCTGGTACTGAGGATTGAACCCAGGGCATTCTACCTCTGAGCTACACCCTCAGACCTATTTTATTTTTTATTTTGAAACAGGGTCTCACTAAGTTACTGAGGCAGTCTTGAACCTGTGATCCTCCTGTCTCAACCTCCCAAGTACTGGGATTACAGGCATGTGCCATTATGCCCGGCTCAAATTGCAAATTTTTAAATTCTTTTCCTCTGCTTTCTGCTCCCTTTTATCACAGTAAGCCTAATTAAAAGCTGCCAGCAATACCTATGCCACCACCGGAATGCTCTGCTGCTTTGAAATTTCCTCTGCCATATTCATTAGTCCATCACCTTTAAGTTCAGCTTCACACAAGTTTTCAGAACAAGGGCAAAATGTAGACAAGATCTTTGTCAGAATATAACATGTGTGGGCTCTAGTCCATTTCCCTATGGAGCCCTCCTTGACCTCTGAAACCTCATGAACACAGTTCTTACTGTCTGCATTCCTATTGGCATTCTGGTCTTCTGAGCTCCCACCAGAATTGCCCATTAAGCTCTGTTTACAACACTCTAAGGCTTCTCCAGTCTGCATCTCCAAATCTTTCCAAATTCCTCCCTCGAACCAGTTTCATGGCCTTCTGAACCACATGGTCAGATTAGTTACAGCAACGACCTCACTCCTCAGTACCAATTTCTATTTCAGTCAGCTTTTTTGTCACTGTGACCAAAAATACCTGACAAACACAACTAAGAGGAGGAAACATTTATTTGGCTTACACTTTTAGAGGTTCAGTCCATGGTTGGTCAGCTCCAAGGCAGAAATCAAGGCAGCAGGGCACATGACAGAGAAAAGCATGTATGTGCATGTTAAATTTTCTCATTACATCTTCTAGGTACTTTCCCTGTGGTCCATATTTTCTGTCCTTTTTCCTTTTTGTGCTTCATTCTGAATATTTTCTTCTGGCTTATCTTCTAGTTCACTAAATCTGTCTTTACCTATATTGAATAGGCTATAATAGCCAACATTTTAAGTTAGTACATTTTTTTGTTCTAATTTTTTCCTAGGTCTTTTTCAGGTTTCTAGTTGTCTGCCTAAATGTTTCTACTTGTGTTCTATTTATTTGAATATAGTAAGCATTGTCACTTTAAAATTCATGCATGATCATTTTTTATCTGAATTACTTTTAGGTCTGGTTTTGTTTTCTGCTGATTTTTAATTTCCTTGTGTGACGGATTACTTTTTATTGTGTACTAAACATTGTATTTGAAAAACTGTAGAAATTATTTGATAACATTTTACAGCAGAGAATTTCAGTTTGCTTCTGTCAAGTGCTTGGGGGACATTAGCTCAAAGGGATTACCCCCATTCAGATTCAAGGTAGCCCCTTTACTTTTAGACCACAGTCATTTGGAACCCTAGTCCAAAACAAGAGGGATTCAGTAGAGTTCTTCTCTCATAGCATGCCCTGAACTCTAATCTCTGTCCCTTGTCCCTTTTCATCCTCCTAGAAACTTCATATGGAATGGAGAAATGGACTTCTCTGGGCCTCCATCATTTCTCAGGTGATGGCCTGGTAATTCCTCATTAAGTTGTTAGCTCTCATGCGTGTGGTGTGTGTGTGTGTGTGTGTGTGTGTGTGTGTGTGTGAGAGAGAGAGAGAGAGAGAGAGAGAGAGAGAGAGAGACTGGGGATTGAACCCAGGGTCATTCTATCTCTGAGCTAGACCCCCAGCCCTATTTTATTTTTTATTTGGAAACAGGGGTCTCACTATGTTGTAGAGGGCCTCGCTAAGTTGATAAGGCTGGCTGTGAAACCCTGATCCTCTTATCTCAGCCTTCCAAGTACTGGAATTACAAGTGTGTGCCACTATGCCCAGCACTCTCATGCCTTTAAGCTGATTTATTTATTTATTTATTTATTTTGTACTAGGGAGCAAACCGGGGCATTCTACCTCTGAGCTACACTCCCCCAGACCTTTGTATTTTTTATTTTGCAACGGGGTATTGCTAAGTTGCTAAGGCTGGCCTTAAATCTGTGATTCTCCTGTCTTAGCCTCTTAAGTGCTAGGATTACAGGTGTGCACCACCCTGCCCAGCATAAGCTGTTTTTTTTTTTTTTTTTTGCGGTACTGGGGATTGAACCCAGGGGCATTCTACCTCCGAGCTACACCCCCAGCCCTATTTTTTATTCTTCATTTTGAAACAGGGTCTCACTAAATTGCAGAGGGCCTCACTAAGTAGCTGAGGTTGGGTGTGAACCCAGATCCTCCTGTCTTAGCCTCCCAAGTACTGGGATTACAAGCCTGCGCCACAAAGCCCAGCTTAAGCTGCTATTTTTAATATTTTTGTTAAGGCTTTCTAGTTTTCTGTTTTTCAACAGGAGAATTTCTCTAAATTACTCCCAATGCCAAGTGTTTATAGAGATCTGGATATTATTAGATATAAGTTGTAAGTGGTTGCTGTATGTGTTGAGGGCAGAGGGGATTGAACTCTGAGGTATTCTACCTCTGAGCTATGCCTCCAACCCTATTTTATTTTTTATTTTGAAACAGGGTCTAAGTTGCGGAGGGCCTAAGTTGCTGAGGCTGGCCTCAAACCAACTTTTTATCCCAAGTGGCAGGCCAGTACTTAGGAATGTTGTATCCCAGCCCAGGTATCACATAATTTGAGGGAAGTTACTTCTTTTATTGACAAATGTTATTATATATCTCCTCTATACCAGAACTGTTCTAAGAAATTAGATTATAAAGATGAAAAAGACATGGCTCTTGTCCTTAAGGGGCTTGAAGTCTAAAGTTCTTAATAATAAATTGGTTATTTTTAGAATTGCCAATTCATGATCACAAAGATTTGTTTTAAAAAGTCTTTTGTTAGCTGGGTGTGGTGGTGCACACCTTTAATCCTAGTACTTGAAAGGCTGAGACAGGAGGATTGTAGGTTGAGGACAGCCTCACCAAGTAGTGAGACTCTCATCGACCTAGTGAGATCCTGTTTCAAAATAAAAATTAAAAAATAGGGCTGGGAGTACAGCTCAGAGGTAGAAAGCTCCTGAATTCAATCCCCAGTAACACACACACACACACACACACACACACAGTCTTTTGTTAAGCATAAGTAGTATTATACAATGATAAATGCACTTAAGACATAATCACGTTTGAGTTCCTACTACTTTTCAGCCTAAATATGAGAGTATTTTAAACACTATATTTTCCAATGTATTTATCTTCCAGTAAAATTTATCATTGAATATGTTTCTTTGAAGTAGTTTGGAGAAAGAAGAATAAAACTTCACAAGAGATCTTTTTCTTAAAGAGTTAAGTTCAAGCCAGGCATGGTGGCGCAAGCTTGTAATCCCAGTACTTGGGAGGCTGAAACAGGAGGACCCAGGTTCGTGGCCAGCCTCAGCTACTTAGTGAGGCCCTCCGCAACTTAGTGAGACCCTGTTTCAAAATAAAGAATAAAAAATAGGGCAGGGCGGGGCGGGGGGTAGCTCAGAGGTAGAATGCCCCTGGGTTCAATCCCCAGTATCGCAAAAAAAAAAAGAGTTAAGTTCAGATTTCCTAACCTTATTACTCTTACAAACTCCTTCAAAAGTAACTTGCTCTGAATCACCATTTTAAATTAGAGCTTTTCCTTGGTAGATGTTCAAAGTCCTCTAAAATAGCCTTTACATATACAAGTATACCTGGACTTTAAACTAGGAGCGTTAGTTACACATTTGCTAAGAGACTTGAGCCTTTACCACAGATTATTTAAATGATCCCAGTCTCTTTGGATTGGATCAGTCAGTGGAGAGCTCCACGACAGAGAATTTAGTGGATCAGGATGCAGTAGATTCATTATTTGACCTTGGATGAGTGATTTAACTTTCTGTTTTGTTTTGCTTTTGTTTTTTGGTACTGGAGAGTGAACCCAGGGGCATTTTACCTCCGAGCTCCACCCTCAGCCCTATTTTTTTTTCTTTTTTTGGAAACAGGGTCTTGCTAAGTTGCTGAGGCTGGCTTCAAACTTGTGATTCTCCTGTCTCAGCCTCCCACCACACCTGACTGTTAAAACTTTTCTGGGTTTATTTTCTCATCCATGATAGATTGGGCTCCTGGATGATCTATCTCTGAAGTATCTTCCAGCTCTCAAAATCTACGATTCTTTTAGAGTTGAAGAACTTGTGGCCACTTTAGTTTAAGATAGATGGGGTAAGCTGGGGGTGGTAACACATGCCTGTGATCCCAGTACTTGGGAGGCTGAGACAGGAGGATCACAGGTTCGTGGC
>PVJS01053985.1:0-13113 GCA_004027185.1 Glis glis
AACCAGAGTCCCTTGTGTGTCCCAACTACTCCCTAGGTTGCACATACTAATGAAAACATGTCCCTTCTTTTTTGGTGATTGACTGATCTCGCTTAACACAATGTTCTCCAAATCCTTCCACTTTCTTGCAAATGATGTTATTTTGTTCTTCTTTATTGCTGAGTAGAATTCCATTGTGTGCATTTCCCACAATTTCGTAATCCACTCCAGATGAAGTAGTTATAACAGTATTGACTTCATAACAAACCCTCAGTAAATAGCATCTATTATAATCATATCGAGTAGTTTTTCAGGTGATTTGGGACACCAGTGACTTTTCAACCCAGCATATTATTCCTGATCATTATCAACTGATTTCCCCAAGCCAGACTCTCTGCATTTACCACATTTTCTCCACATGCAATAGGTGGATTAAAGAACTTTTGACTCTACCTACAAAAGGCCCCAGTAATCAGGAAAGAAGGGATTAATTCCCTGGAAGACCACACTTTCAGAAGCCAGGCTTTAAGTGACACTAAACTGCAAGTGCAGCTGACCTTCTTAAACTAACGTAAGTGAAGCAAACGGTGACTTTGCCACTGCTCAAAAACCAGCATCCCTTCCAGCTGGGCCAAAGACAAAACAACATAAATTTAGACATGTCTCTAAGATATCTATAGAACAGTGGTTCTCAACCCGGGGCATTTTGGCCCTCAAGGGATATTTTGCAACATCTACAGACATCTGTGATTGTCACAACTGAAAGGAGGCAGTGCCCTTTGTATCTGGTGGGTACAGGGCAGGATGGAGTGAAACATCCTACAATGCAACAAGGAATTGTCCAGTCAAATATGTCAACAGTGCCAAGGTTGAAACACCTGCTATAAAAAAAGACAAAAGATTGGTCTACCAAGTTGTTTGGATTTAGACGAGATATTGCCCCAATTATGGTGGTAGAAATAAGAGGAACCTGGTGCTTCTGCAAACCCCACGTCTGGGGTGGCTTAAATAGTCACGCTCCTCCCTGTCTCCCCACCCCCTGCCACTTGCCACCCAACCTTGTCTTTGAGATTGGGAACTCCAGGGTTGACTGCCTGGAATTTCTGTGACTCTATGATTTCTGCCACCTAACTCTTCATCTCAGAAAATTCCAGATATAGAATCACTCCCCGCAATCAAGCAGACTATTTTAAGCATTGGAACAAATTTGGATAATTTAAGTAAGTAGACGTATTTGCTGTTATAAGGGAGTGGGGAGGGGAAGGAGAGGGAACCCAGAGCACATGCAGAAATTCTTTTTTAGAATATAAAGAAAAAATGTGGTGGTCTAAAATGTCAATTCTTTGAAAATAAAGTTAGACTTTCAGTAACATTAGAAATGTGGGTATTTGAGCCAGGCGTGGTGGCGCATGCTTGTAATCCCAGTACTTTGGGAGGCAGAAACCAGAGGTTCCGGGTTCGCGGCCAGCCTCAGCTCTCTCTCTCTCTCTCTCTCTGTCTCTGTCTCTCTCTCTCTACCTAGTGAGGCCCTCCGCAACTTCGTGAGACCCGGTTTCAAAATAAAGTATAAAAAAATAGGGCCGGGGGTGTAGCACAGAGGTAGAACGCCCCTGGGTTCAATCCCCGGTACCTCAAAAAAAAATATATATATATATATGGGTTTTTTTGGAGTTTGTCTCTCTTCTACCTAACTTTGAGGAAATGAATGCTAATAAGAGGTATTTTTCATAGCAAATTTTAAAGCAACGTTCCCAGCATGTTTTGAAGGCTACAGTATCTTGCTGTCTCTCTTTCTCTTAGCTGATGCTATCGTGTCCATCACAGACTGATCTTGGTACCTCCCATACTTTGCCCTCTTCCACCAGACTGCTATATTCCATTTTGGAAGAAGACTAAAAATGGTAAGAACAGTTCAAAGATTCCTAAAATTCTTATCTGTATTCTATGTGGGAAGAACTGAAACCACTTGGCAAGAGTAATGCTTGAGAATTGTACTTTGGTTATTTCCCGAGGAAAGCTGCTTTGTGACATTTTATAATGGCGATTAATCGGTAGAGTATTTCATAATTTCAGATTAATCAACACTTGCTCTGTCCAACTTCCTACAAAAGTTAAACAGGTGTCGTAGTGAGCAGGAGCAGATATTTGAATTGGGGGCATAGCTTGGCTGTATCTCATTTCTTCATCCTACGTTTTTGGCTTTAAAGCAATATAAATCACTGAAGTTACTGGGAGTTTTATGCAGCATATGATGTTGTCTGGATGAGAGGGAGTGGAGGGTCACATAGGACTTGGATTCCAGGAAACCTTCAGCACAGGTGCTATTAAAGAAGACCAGAGCTGGCAAATAAAGTGGTACTATCAGGACTATCGCAACAGGGGAAAAGAGACCTCAGTGTAGAACTAAGCTCAATTCTGAATACAGCAAGGAAAAGAGGGGGTTTAGAGTCAAGGAGCAGGGTGGCGGCCAGTGTATGGAAAGATACTAAGAGCAAACTTCAGGGCTAAAGGTGATTCTGGCTAAACTGACCTGGCAGGATTCTTGCTGGAGGCAGGCCAGGGTGATCGGGCATCTCCTGGGGATGGTGGGGGATGAGAGATTTGATCAGATACTGAAGGTGATCACAAACTAAGGTGAGGGGTAGGAGTCTTTAAAAAAAGACTTAAGCCGGGCGTGGAGGCGCACACTTGTAATCCCAGTACTTTGGGAGGCAGAGACCGGAGGATCCGGGTTCGCAGCCAGCCTCAGCTCTCTCTCTCTCTCTCTCTGTCTCTCTCTCTCTGTCTCTCTCTCTGTCTCTCTCTCTCTCTCTCTCTCTCTCTCTCTCTCTCTACTTAGTGAGGCCCTCCGCAACTTCGTTAGGCCCGGTTTCAAAATAAAGTATAAAAACATAGGGCCGGGGGTGTAGCGCGGAGGTAGAACGCCCCTGCGTTCAATCCCCCGTACCGCAAAAAAAAAAAAAAAAAACTTAACAGATTCCTGCTTAAACCAAGCAATATAACAATGGACACAGAGCTCAAGGGCTTTGCAAAGCCCCTGGGCTTGGAGGAGCCTGATTAAAGTTTGGGCAAGGACAGTTTTTGTCAGTGCTGGCTCTCCCAGAAACTATCTGGGGGGCCTTGTACACATGTATTCTTTTTTGGGGGGGTACTAGGGATGGAACCCAGGGCATTCTACCTCCGAGCTACACCCCCAGCCCTATTTTTTTATTCTTTATTTTGAAACACGGTCTCACTAAGTTGCAGAGAGCCTCACTAAGTAGCTGAGGCTGGCTGCAAACCTGCAATTCTCCTGTCTCAGCCTCCCAAGTACTAGGATGACAAGCGTGCACCACCACGCCGGGCTGTGCACATGCATTCTGAACCTCAATTTTTCTGACTATGAAATGAGCATTATAATACCTCCCCAGTTGCCTTCCAGAACCATCCTGAGGCTCAAACAGCAATCTGTTCATTCATATCCTTTGCAGGTGTTGTGATACAAGTGTAAGTGATGGTGAAATTAAATCAGAAGAAGACATCAGTGGTCTTTTTCTGAAATTATTTCACCACCCAAATTAGACACTATGAAGATTTGCTAGTAACCCACTGCGGCTTCTAGATCTGAATGTTGGCCTCTGGGCTTATTTTGCATCTAAGATCTAATGAACCTTGATCCTAGGGCTACTCTGCTTCAAAGGAAACAACTGCTTATAGTTTCACTTCCTAGAAACCCAGATGTCTATTTTAATGCACGTGCATGCCCACATCTGTCTTTGACCCTTAAGGGATGGTATGATAGGAAGGATGAGAATAGAGAGACCACATTTCTTGACCACTCACTTTAAGTGGAGCATTACACTAACACCAAGGGCTTGATATACAAACTTCTGTTTGCATTACACTAACACCAAGGGCTTGATATACAAACTTCTGTTTGGGCTTCAAAGCATCCCTGTGAGGTATGGAAAAGGAAACTGAGGCTTCTCAAGGTTAAGGAGCTTGAGGACAGGTCCTGGGCAGCCTGACTCCAGAAGGGGTGCCTGACACCCCCTGCTCTTCCTAGATTCAGCCTGCCATGTGCTTTTACCCAATAGATGCTCAATAAATGTAGGTTTGATTATGATATTGTGCTACTTAAGAACAAAGAATAAATTTGTATTATCTTTTCTATAGCAAGACATGAAAGCAATTTTCAAAGGAAGAAATACACATGGCCCAAAAGCACAGGGAGAATATTCAACCTTATGAATAGTCATGTCAGATCCTTAAATCTGCAAAGTTGACTTCCAGAAACTTTTAAAAAAATAAGTGGGGATGTGGTAAACTATTTACCAAGATAGTGTGTGCAGAGGGCAAAGGAAATATCTCATGTCCCATGTTTGGGAGTGTTTAATTCATTGTGGTACACCTGTTAAATGGAGTGTTATGTAACCATCAAATTCTGGTGTTTTTTATTTTGTTTTTGTTCGTTTGGTACTGGGGATTGAACCCAAGGGTATTCTACTTCCAAGCCGCACCCCAGCCCTTTTTATTTTTTTATTTTGAAACAGGGTTTCATTAATCTGCTGAGGGTCTTGCTAAATTTCTGAGGCTGGCCTCAAACCTACAATCCCCCTGTCTCAGCCTCCCAAGTACTGGAATTACAGATGCACACCACCATGCCCAGCTCAAATTCCATTTTAAAGAAAGACTATTGAATGACATAAAATGCTTGTGCTGTAGTGTTAACTGAAAAAAAGCAAGCTAGAAATCAATAAGTGCTGTATATTCCTGATGATTTTAATGCACATGGTAAAGCACTGGTGCTTAATAAATATTGAACAATCTGCGATGATAGTTTACATAAATAAATGTGTTACATCTTTTAATTTCACAAGCCAGCCCTGCATTATAACCATTTACAATTAAGAAATCAGAGGCTAATGAGACAAAATGATTTATGAAAGTCACAGAGCTCTTAAGTAACAGAATAATGATTTAAAACCAAATCTTTTCAATTCAAATTCCTGGCTATTACTAAAATGTTTCTTACTATGGGAAATAGATGCAGGAATGGGGAGATCAGTACTAGAAGGAAGCATACCAAAATGTTTTTTTTTTAAAGAACTGGGATTGAACCCAGGGGCATTCTATCTCCGGGCTATACCCCCAGACCTTTTTTATTTTTTTATTTTGAGACAGGGTCTCACTGAGTTGCTGAGGCTGGCCTCCAACCTATGGTCTTCCTGTCTTAGCCTTCCAAGTACTGGGATTACAGGCATGTACCACTGTGCTTGGCTAGCTAAAAAATTTTAAAGATTAAAAACATTATTCTACTCTTAACTATAGCTAAATTCTTCATGATTAAATACAGGGATAATAGGGTATCTATTTACTAAATTAATCAAATATAATTATTTCATTTTTTTCAATATATTTATTTTTATTTACTTAATATATCTTTATTTTTATAACTTTTAAAAAATATAATTATTTTAAAATTTGGAGGGTTATACTGGAATTAAAAAGCATCATTAAAGCAAGAAGCAGTGACACACACCTGTAATCCCAGTACTTGGGAAGCTGGGACAGAAGGATTTCAGGTTTGAGAGCAGCCTCAGCAACTTAGTAAGACCCTGTTTCAAAATAAAAAAAAATGGGGTTGTGAGTATAGCTCAGACGTAGAAAACTCCTGTGTTTATCCCCTGTACTGGAAAAAATCATTACAGACTAACCAATCAGTTTCTGTATACCCAAGAATGATAATTTTGATCTCAGAAGCTCCTCAAAGTTGAAGGTTGAGGTTGGCAAGCTCCAGCCTTTGGGCTATATCCAGCATGCTATCTGTTTTTGTACTGACCACAATCTAAGAATGCTTTTTATGTTTTTAAATGGCTGAAACATATCAAAGAAAAATTATTATTCCATGACACCTAAAAGTTATGTTAAATTCAAAATTTAAGTTTTCACAGATAATTTTATTGTTTGTGTACTTGCTTATATATTGTCTATAATTTCTTTTGCACTCTGGTAGCCAACTAGTCAAAGAATTGAAAAGCGACAGGCTATATGACCTGCAAAGCCCAAATTATTAGAGTTTAAGGTCATATACAATTTAATATCATATGGTCTTTGGTGACTGTTGTACTGCATACTAGCTGCTGAGTTCCTGATTTACATAAGACTACTTTATAGCATTGTATTCCTTTAGTATGAAAATCAAGTCTGTTAGGCTAAAATGGTAGGGAGTAGATGATAAAAAAGTCTCCCTTTTTTTTAAAAAAAAAGTGGGTTGCATCCTTGTACTTAAATATTTTTGTTGTCATTATACAATGGGACTTTAATATGTTTGGTATTTACACTTTACCCAGAGATTAGCCTATGATTACAATTATTTCAAAACTCATGTAAAGGAGATCTTGGATCTGAAATCTATTAGGGGAATTCCTAGTGGGGGCTCAGGCTATAAACAAATAACACTTGAGCAACTTCCCTTATTCCAAGTGTTTGGTTACCCCGAGGGAGATGTACATGACAGGAACCTAGTTACCAAACAATTCAGTTGTCATATAAATCTTACCAATGTCAGCGAATTCAAATTCAAGGGTTTTCCACAATGGTTCCCCACTCCTTCCTTTTTCCATGTCCTTCTCTATGATTCTGCAGCCAGATGACCATCACATCTGGTTCAATGTAGCCCATCCAGCTTCAGGCTACCCACCATGATGTAGAAACCATGGCTTGCACAGCTTCATGGAAGTGACACTCTCCTACGGAAATGCAGATTCCAACATTTCCTTTAAACTCGAGCAACCTGGCTTTTTTCTGCTCTGTCATCTTGACAGAGCAGCAATGGCGAGTAGCTATGGGGAGGGGAGCCACTATCTTCTAAAGGCTGGCACACAGGAACCATGGGCAACACAGTGTGTTGGCTTTTTGGCTGGTTGCTTGGTTGGGTGGGTGAGAAAGTGGAGTGAAGACAGGAGCAAGCCTGGAGTAATAGCACACCCCTGGAATCCCAGTATTTGAGAGGCAGAGACAGGAGGACCTCAGGTTCAAGGACAGTCTCAGCAACTTAGCTAAGCCCTCAGCAACTTAGTGAGACCCTGTTTCAAAACAAAAAATAAAATAGGGCTGGGAGTGTGACTCAGAGGTAGAACGCCCCTGGGTTCAATCCCCAGTACTGCAAAGAGGGAGGGAGGGAGAGAGAGAGAGAGAGAGAGAGAGAGGACAAACCCTCTCTTAACTCAATACAAAAATAAAAGTGCTCCCCAGGCCTCCAACACCTCATTTCAACATGAATTTCCTTTGTGATGATTTGTGCTGAAAATAATTCAATCTAACCAGATAAGAGCTGTGATATATATATATATATATATATATATATATATATATATATACATACATATATATATATATATATATATATATATATGACTGGAAGGAGCATGCCAATTCAGTGCAGCAGAGTGAGGGTTCCTTTGAGTTGGGGAGTCCTTATTGCCACTAAGTTCTACTTCACACTCTACTTCCTCATTTAGTCAACTCACCAACTCTACTGGAGGACTCTACACGCCTCTCTCTCTAAAACCCAGCACCTCGTCCCCTGCCATTCCTCACTCTTAGCTGCTAACCTCCCTTCCTACCTCACTGAGAAAATGAAGCAATTGGGAGAGAAATTCCATAAGCCTGCCTCCCCCTTGTGTACCCATCTAGAACTTATTTACTCAATTGACTGCCCCCCCTGCTCTGAGTTACAGATCACCCCAAAATGCAATGGCTTCAAACTAAGGCAATTATATTCTGCTTTCTATCATGGGTCCAGGGTTTGACTGGGCTCTGCTAGGCAGTTCTCACACTGGGTCTGTCATGTGGTGACAGACAGTGAGTGCAATCTCCTGAAGAGTCATGTCTGGTGTCTGGGCTGGGGGGAGCTGAAGTAGCTAAGGACTCCTTAGGTGTCTCTCTCTTCCTCCCTCTCCCCTCTCCCCTCTCCCCTCTCCTGTCTCTCTCTCTCTCTCTCTCTCTCTCTCTCTCTCTCTCTCTCTCATGGTTTTTCCAACACGGTGGCTGTAGCATAGGCAGACTTCTCACAAAGCACGGGGGAAGAGATGAAGGGAGGGAGGGAGATAGAGTGCATGCTCACCAGTGGGCACTGGGAGGAAACTGGATTGCCTGTAAATTTTTGTCCATGTTTCTGTTCTTCTGGGCAAGAAACTCCTAGAAATGCTTGCCACCTCTGATCCCTCTCCTTACAATCTTCAAAGAACTTTGAAGGCATATTTTATTTGGTTGTACCTTCGAAATATATCTGGTACTCTCCAGCTTTCACCACCTCCAGCACCACTATCTTGGTGTTTTTCTTGAATTAGATTTCCACACTTCCCTTCATTGTCTAGTCTCCACACAGGAACATGTGTGGTCTTGTGTGTGTGTGTGTGTGTGTGTGTGTGTGTGTGTGTGTGTGTGTGTGTTACTGGGGATTGAATTCAGGGGCATTCTACCTCTGAGCTACACCCCCAGACATTTTTAATTTTTATTTTGAAACAGGGCCTCACTAAGTTGCTGAGGCTGTTCTCGAACATGCAATCCTCCTGTCTCACCCTCCAAAGTCCTGAAATTAGAGGTGTGCACCACCATGCCTGGCTAGTGTGGTTCTTCTAAGTCAGACCAACTTGCTCTCAACTTGAAACCATGCAGCAGATCTGTATTCCACTCAAAGTCGAAACAGCCATTCATGGAACAGTAGACAGGGCCTTCCTTGCTAGGGGCCCCCTCCTGAGTTCATCTCCTATTCTTCTACTCCTCCTGCTTCAGCCATTTTTGTGACTTTTCCAGCACACTTCTACCTTATGGCCTTTGTATTAGGTTTTTCTATTGGGAATGCTTTTGCTTCGGATATCTGTTAAGGATAATTCCCTCCTTTTCTACATCTTTACTCAGGGGTTAAATTCTCAGTGATGCCTGTTTAAGTCACCCCATTTATAGTCACAAACCCCGTCCCACAGTCTTGTTCTTCACACTGCCCTATGTTTTCTTTTTCATAACACTTACGACCTAACATCCAATATAATTTAGAACTTACATATTTTCCATGTCTCTTATTTGGAGAACATGATCTCTCTAGAAGATCAGGAATCTTTTCTGTTTTGTCCACGGATATATCCCAAGCACTGAGAAGAGTACCTCTCATTCAGCAGGTATCAGTAAATACTTGTTGAATTATTTCATTTTAACAATTTCCTTCTGCATTATTATGATTATGTTTTATTATTTCCTCTAACTTTATTCTTAAAGAATTTTAAGCCGGGCATGGTAGCACAAATTTGTAATCCCAGTGCTTGGGAGGCTGAGACAGGAGGATGGCAGGTTCGAGGCCAGCCTCAGCAATTTAGTGAAACCCTGTTTCAAAAAAATAATAATAATAAGAGCCAGGCATGGTGGCATACACTTGTAATCCCAGTACTTGGGAGGCTGAAACAGGAGGACTGCAGGTTCATGGCCAGCCTCAGCTACTTAGTGAGGCCCTCTGCAACTTAGCGAGACCCTGTTTCAAAAAATAAAATAATAAAAACATGCCTGGGGCTGTAGCTCAGAGGTAGAGTGCCCCTGGGTTCAATCTCCAGTACTGCAAAAAGAAAGTCAGAGTACAACATTAAAGTAGAAGACCTCTTCTCCCCGGCAAAAGCCCCTTTTATTCCTTGCCCAGAAGAAACTGCTATTAAAGGTTTCTTGAGTAATCTTCCAGGCTTTCCTCTGCAAATCCAAATATATGTACATATATTCAACATAAATATACCATACATTGTCATTTTGATGCAGCTTTAATAATCCACTTTATTTTTATAGCAATAGTAGGTCTCGCAGTTTCTCGTGTCCATACCTGTAGTTCTATCACACTCATTTGAGGGGACATCTGGTGTCCCACTGTCAGTAGTTTCTCATTTTTAACTATTTGGCCACAATGATAGATTGTCCTCCAATTTTCCAATTCTTACTATTCCAGAGAGCTAAATCAACCTGCCAAATAGTTTGATCTGAAGACATAAAATGTTTAATATTATAAAAAGATGCATTCGCTATTTTCCTCCTCTGTGAAATCCTTAAGATGTTTATGGTGGTTAAAGCTTGGCTTAGACCATTTTGAAACAGCAGCAGCCTGAGGTGGGGGGAGTGGGGAGGGCTGATGCTATGAAGCCCCCCCCACACACAGCTGAGGATAGTCCCTGGCAGAGAAGTTTCAGTGGGCTCGAGGCCAGCTGACTCAACGCACTAGCAAGGGATCACTGAGGCCAGTTAGCTGAACCCCTACAATCTGTAGATGAGAAAGTCAAGGTCTAAGAGAATTCAGTTGGTAGCTGGGGGTGGGGGGCTGAATCCTGACGTGATTTTCCATTCACAAGATGCTAACTCCCGGAATAAACATGAGAAGTTAGATGAATCCTGGCATGGCTCAAATTTGTCACAAGACACAAACCACATACCCTCGCTTCTTCATTTTGTGTCATCTAAGGGTTTCCACTTAGATACATATCCGCTCTTCTCAGATTGCAACCACACATCTCTTACAAGCTCGCAAAGTTTTTTTTTTTTGTGTGTGTGGTACCGGGGATTGAACCCAGGGGTGTTCTACCTCCAAGCTACACTCCTGGCCCTATTTTTTATACTTTATTTTGAAACCGGGTCTCACCAAGTTGCGGAGGGCCTCACTAAGGAGAGAGAGAGAGATGGTCGGGAACCCGGATTCTCCGGTCTCCGCCTCCCAAAGAACTGGAATTACAAGGGTGCGCCACCACGCCCGGCTGCAAAGTTTTGAAGATAAAAAAGGCTATTTGCAAAACATGAATTTAGGAGCATCTTATTAGTAGTTGTATCTCTACAACTGGAAACATAATGGTGGGAATCTAATAGAGATAGAAATCAGGACAAATCAGTTGTGAATACAAACTTTAGTTCTGCCATCAAAATAATGCATCTGGGTGGACAGCTTTTGCCAGTTTGAAGAGTGGTTTATTCAAGTTTTCGTTTGAAGGATAGGGAAACTGCATTATGTGTAGGCTTGCCTTAGCCTTTGTCCCACAGTCTCTTATTTGTCTCACCCTGAAAACAGAGAGAATTCTGTGCATAAGAGATAGACTCAGCTTCTGTCAATGCAGCCATAGAGATATTTGGTCCCAATTGGGCAAGAATGGGGTCTGACTCATCATAATTCTCCTGCTTTGCCTGGCATAGTTCCTTGCACAGAGTAGATTCCCAGTAATGTTTGTTGAATGACTACATGAGCATAGAATTCCCTACCTGGTATGAAAATAAAGCTCAAGGTGTCTTTAAATTTATAAATCCATGAACTGCCCTAATGTAGCATTGCTGGGCATAGGATGCAATTCATAAGAAATAAAACATCTGAAAACTTTTTTCTTCTTTTTTCCCTTCACTTTGACTCCACTCAAAACATAAATATAGCCGGGCATGTTGGCACATGCCTGTAATCCCAGTACTTGGGAGGCTGAGACAGGAGGATTGCAGATTTGAGGCCAACTTCTGCAACTTAAGCGAGGCCGTCAGCAACTTAGTGAGATCTTGTTTCAAAATAAACAATAAAATAAGTCTGGGGTTGTAGCTCAGAGATAGAAAGCCCTTGGGTTCAATCTCCAGTACTACACACACATACACACACACCTTAAATATACTTTTTTAATATTTGTATTTTTTTCTTATGGAAGCATCCAGTCCCCCTCCCCCCAAAAGCCCGAAATAGAACAAAACAGAAACTTTAGAGTACCAAGAATCATTTAATCCAAAAGGGAATTAACCAAACTGCAGAGCCACATTATACCAAATGCATTTGCTAAAACTATATGGGGCAACTTGAAGACGATTGGTCAAAGCCAAGTTTGAATGGATTTGAAATTTCCTCTCAGATGTCTGCTTCCTTATCAGCAAAATAGGAATATTTATAAGCCCTTTCAACTTCAGTGTGAAAGATCAGCAATGTCACGTAAATAGTGTGTCTGCCTTAGCACCTGGCGCACAAGTGTAGAATAAAAGGTGGCCATTATTTTAAACACACACACATACATGCGCAAAAATGATTGATGGCTGCTCAAAATGAATTCTACTTTTTCCATTTTAGCAAATGAGGTGATTTACTGGGAGAGTAGAAACACCTGTGCATACAAAAATCACGCATTCCCATTTTCTACCATAATTAGTTCACTAATTGAGCATCCAAATTTACCCAGAGTATTTGCATGTGTAATTAGCTATGATTCATCACCAAAGCCAGGCCTATGTCATGGTGCACTATGCAATTTTACAAATCAAATTACAGAAAGATGGATGTCTTTAGGCACTCATTGCCCCCAAAAGAAGCAAAACAAAATAACATGGATTGTTTGTATCACATGAAAAAATAGACCTGGCTCAGTGCAGAGCCTTTACATTTTCAAATAATGTTAATTAAAGCTAATGGAAGTCTGAAACAGGCAGTCCCCAATGGTTTGAAAGGGGAAATTTTCACACATAAGGAAATTTCCATTGGAATAAAGGAATATTTCACATTTTTATGCTTTTATTTATGATGCATGTATAATTGTAATTATACATCATAGTGAGGTTCAAAGAGATTCGAACATACATGCACACAGCACTTGGTGTATTTCCTTCCACCCTTCTTCCCTCCTGGTACAGGTTAGTGATATTGATAGTGACACCTTCATATACAGACATAGCATTGTTTGAACTATTTCCTTCCTCAGTCCTCCTTTTCTGCTTCTTACCTCCCTCCTCCAATATTTCACATTTTTAAACCATGCTCTCAAAAAGATTTTTTAAGCCAGGAAGTCTCAACAGTACATTTACTATTTGCATAACAATTTTAGAAAGGCTCTGTTCCTTGAGTACATTTTTGTCCCCCTCTCCTGCTGAACAACTTTCAGCCGGGCCTGGTGTTGCACAGCTGTAATCCCAGTCATTACTCAGGAGGCTGAGACAGGAGGATTGCAGGCTTGCGGCCAGCCTTGGCAAATTAGTGGGACTCTGTTTCAAAATAAAATATAAAATAGGGCTGGTGGTTCACTCAGAGGTAGAGCACTCCTGAGTTCAATCTCCAGTACCACCATGACCACTGAAAGAGAGAGACAGAGAGAGAGAGAGAGAGAGAGAGAGCCCAAC
>PVJS01053986.1:0-13116 GCA_004027185.1 Glis glis
GAGCAGATCTGCTTTCCTCGGAACGAGTCGCGCACACGAGTCGCTTCTCCCTTTTTATCTAAGTCCGCACCTATCAGAATTCTGCTGTCTACATTCAGGGCAGGGCTTTCTCTTTAATCTGCTGTTACACACCCAAAATCACATAATCTTGGGTGTGTCATGATCAGGTCAAGTTGACAACTTAGATTAACTATCACAGTTGCTCATGTACTTGTCCTAGGGCTGAAGCCAGGAGGTCTGTGTGAAGACACCTAGCATGTGCTTGGTACAGTGTAGCCATTTGGTAAGTGTTTTGACATTTTCCATTCAATCCACTCATCTACCTACCCACCCATCCATGAAACAGGCAAAATTGGTTTCTCTTTTTAATTCCCCGAAGAATGAATTTTGAAATGAAGTTTTGACTGAGTGCAACTTAATCAGTTCCGATTGGTACAAAAAAAATCAGTTCTTGCGATGATCTAAACACTGTTCTAGCAACTTCTACCTATAAAAGTAATGGTAAGATCTCCATCTTGCCATGAGTGTTCTGTTGGAGGAGGGGAGGCTGGTTCTCTTTGTACACCTCTCCCTACACCCATTATGACCACGCTGCCACCAGTCCAAGTGAGAATCCTTAAATGGGATTGATGTAGAAGGGACCAAATTGGAAGTCAGAACAATTCCCGCTGCTGTTCTGATCGTGGGCAGCGCGGTGGCAGTGTGATTGGGGTTGCCCATCCTGCTCCTCTTTTAGTTTCTAGTTTGTGAGTTTTCCTCCTCTCCCCTTGCCATCGCTTCTTATCCTTACAGGCTCCACATAGCCCATCGCTTCTCATTCCAATGCCTAGAGTGGAACTGTCGCACCCTTACCTAGCAGGGGACATAGTGAACGGGAAGAGCACAGGACTGGGGACCAAGGAGTGTGGCCTTAGATCTGCCTTGGCTTCTCTTTGTGTAGATTAGAAAGACAACCTTATCTCTATCGAGAATCTTTAAATTTCCTTTGAGTCTTGGGCGTGGGATTCGGATAGCTCTCTTTGGGCTAGCCTCAGTTTATAAGAATTACTTGATTGAATGAAATACTTTCACCTATGTCGTCTTCTCTGATTCTCACCATAACCTTATGAAACAGGCAGCCCCATTTTGCAGATCACAAAATGGAAGATTAAGAAAGAGCAGAAGCCATGGGCGTGTTGATACCTGCTTGTAATCCCAGTAGTTGGGAGGCTGAGATAGGAGGATTCCAGGTTTGAGGCCAGCCTCAGCAACTTAGTGAGACCCTCCACAACTTAGCGAGATCCTGTTTCAAAATGAAAGATAATAAAAAGGGTTGAGGGTATAGCTCAGAGGTAGAACACCCTGGGTTCAATCTCCAGTACCAAAAAAAAAAAAAAAAAAAAAAAAAGTGAGAGAGAAAGTAGAAGCCCAACGATTTCTTATTTCTAGAAGGAGAGGTTGGTTAGATGTCAGTGATATTGAGGTTCCCTCTTCTTGCTGAAGGTCAGTGAATTCTCAGACCGAAACCCCTGACTCTGGTCCCTATCACAGCATCCTGTCTCAAGGCACTTAGAATTTACGGTGATAGAGCCGGGCGTGGTGGCGCACGCTTGTAATCCCAGTACTTGGGAGACTGAGACCGGAGGATCCGGGTTTGTAGCCAGCCTCCGCTACTTAGTGAGGCTTCCACAACTCAGTGAGACCCTGTTTCAAAATAAAGAATAAAAAATAGGGCTAGGGGTGTAGCTCAGAGATAGACTGCCCCTGGGTTCAATCCCCAGTACCGCAAAACAAACAAACAAACAAAAAGAATTTACAGTGATAGAAGCCCAAGATGCCAGGGCGGCTTTCCGTTTGGTAGGAGGCGGTCTTTGCTTGACGTATTCTCCTCCGGACTGGACCACAAGTCTGTCATCTGAGGGCTCTGCACCCCACATGGCCTCTTCCCAGGTCCCAAATGACAGCAACGTACAGTAAGACAAATTCACCTGAATGTCACTGCAGGTGATCATTTGAATTTCGCAGCCCTCTTCATGTTATTAAAGTACTACACGTGAGAAAGGAGTATATATTTGGATTTTATAGGCATCTGGAATTTGTACATGTTTTTACATAACGGTATAGGCTTAGCCTTTTTCTTTGTTTTTAATGCAATGATAAAATTTGGCCCTTAAGACAAATCCCAAAAGGGTTATCAGATAAAATACTAGATACATTGTATAAGGCAAATACGCACTAAAAATATTCATTATTTATCTGAAATTCTAACTTAACCAGGCATATATATATATATATATATATATATATATATAATTTATATTTAATTTAATAAATATATATTTAATTTTCTTTGCTAAATCTGGTAACACTATGTAAACAGATGGGTTAAATAATGCTTACTTTGTACTTAAGCATATTAATTTATTAGGTCTTTAAGCATAACACATATGACAATCTTTACCAGTCTTCCATCAATTATGCCAAACACTCCACTTGTTTTATTTACTACTGTTTTTATTGATTAAATGCTTATGCTAAGTGACTATCCTAAGAATATTCTGATCCTGATGAACATTGTGTGTGTGTGTGTGTGTGTGTGTGTGTGTGTGTTACTGGGGAATGAACCCAGGAGCATTCTACCTCTGAGCCACACCCCCAGCCCTATTTTCTTTTTTATTTTGAAACAGGGTTTCACTAAGTTACTGCACGCTGCTGGTCTCGAACCTGTGATCCTCCTGTCTCAGCCTCCCAAGTACTGGGATTATAGATGTGTGCCACCATGCCCGGCTCTGAAGAACATATTTGTGTCTACCTCACCTTCATGTTTCCCAGAGGCCCTGTTAAAACAACCCCGAAGATTTTCAGTGAATTTCTTTGGTTTCAGATAGACTTGGTTTTGCAAACTGGCTCCCTATCATATTAATGCTGATACGTAAGCTCTAGGGGCCTCAGTTTTCTCCTTGAATGTGACCAGTAGTAGGTTAGCAATCCCCATCTAGAGGTTAGGTACCAGGATGGTGAGCTTCTGGCATGGCTATATATGATAGGCTCCCCCGAAAAAGTCCTTAAATACTATATGAGTTATTATTTTCCATTCAAAGAACCAGGGAATATCAGTCATCTAATGTCAAATTAGATTTTTGTTGTTTTTGTTGGGTACTAGGGATTGAGCCCAGGGGCATTCTACCTCTGAGCTACATTCCCAGCCCTTTTTTTTTTAATTTTTAATTTTGCTTTTTTAATTTTTAACTTTTATTTTCTTGCTAAGTTGCTGAGGCTGCCCTCAAACTTGCAACCCTCCTGTCTCAACCTCCTAAGTATTGGGATTACAGATTTGTGCTACCACGCCAAGCTCAAATTAGATATTTAAATCATAACTTTTTAAAATATTTCTTAACAGCTTAACTGAGGTATAATTCACATACCATACAGTTTTTTTTTTTTTTTTTGCGGTACCAGGGATTGAACCCAGGGGCGTTCTACCTCCGAGCTACACCCCTGGCCCTATTTTTTATCCTTTATTTTGAAACCAGGTCTCACGAAGTTGTGGAGGGCCTCACTAAGTAGCTGAGGCTGGCCGTGAACCCGGATCCTCCGGTCTCCGCCTCCCAAGTACTGGGATGACAAGCGTGCGCCACCATGCCCATCTACCATACAGTTTAACAGTGTATTGTATTGTTTT
This sequence comes from Glis glis, assembly GCA_004027185.1. Classification (NCBI taxonomy): domain Eukaryota; kingdom Metazoa; phylum Chordata; class Mammalia; order Rodentia; family Gliridae; genus Glis; species Glis glis. Next base: position 3,662 of record PVJS01053986.1, read on the forward strand.
TATGTGTGATAAGGCATAGTTAGTTGGTAGCTGAAGTAATTTACAATTAGAGTCCGCAGCTGAAGCGACTCCATGATTGTTACTAAGGGCAGAGCCGCTTTGGCTATAGAATAGGGAAGTTCTTTCTAAAAATCAAACCGGGATATGGACACATAATTAATGATCTGTTGGAACTAACAAAATGTACTGTAGAAACTAATTGTGTTATTGTGCATGCGAACGGCCTATTCTTGCTTCTGGATTCTTGATATGCTTGGCTTGCCTGGCTTACCTGAATACTATAAAAATGGTAGGGGCTTCCCACCCCCTGCTATGGGAGCCTGTCATGGGAAATTCAGTTTGCATTCTAAGCTTGTATTAAATCTCACCCTATAAAAGAGGATGCTGGGGGGCAGTCGGGTACCACACTTGGTCAAGATACCAGGGTGGTCCCGGCTGCCGGTTTCTTTTAATAAAGACTCTCAATTGGCAACTCTTGAGGTCTGGTCAGTCTTGTCTGGGGTCTTGGCCCTATAGCATATGTAAAATCGTATCTGTGAGGGTAAATTGTGCTTTTTTTTTTGGTACTGGGGTTTGAACCCAGGGGCATTCTACCTCCGAGCTACACCCCCAGCTCGATTTTATTTTTATTTTGAAACAGGGTCTCACTAGGTTGATGAGAGTCTCACTACTTGCTGAGGCTGTCCTCAAACCTGCGATCCTCCTGTCTCAGCCTCCCAAGTACTGGGATTACAGGTGTGCGCCACCATGCCCAGCTTTGTTCCTTCTTTATTGACTGTCTTCTGTATCCCTGGTCCAGAACCTAGCTGAGTAGGGAGTCAAGATGAGTAAGACATGCTTGGGACTGCAGCAAAGGAGATGAGAAAGATTTGCTCAACTCTGACGGGATTTGGAACACTGGGGAAATAATTATTTAGTAAATAGTTATTTAATTTATTGAATCTGCACTACTTCACTGTTGTGCATTTTCCCTGGAAATCCTTAATTATACACAGATACACGTGAGTGGCACTCACCAGAGCTTCACCTTGTGGTGTTGCAGAGAATGCAGTTTACATACATGTTCAATTACATACATATTCAATTATGTCCATATTCCATTACATACCTATTCAATTTATATACACATTCAGTCGCATACATATTCAATTACATACATATTCAACTTACATACCTATTCAGTGACATGCATGCTCAATTTCGGGGTGTATCTGAGGTCAAGTCATGGCTCTGGTGACTGCGACCTTCCCTACAGCACATCGGGAGACCCAGTTCTGCTCCTAGTGACCTCCTGGATGCTTGCCGCACTTGGGTTCTGCTCTATTGACTTACCGGGTGAATTAGCCTGACTTTTTCATTTCTCAGGATTCCGTTTTAAGCCAGGTCGTCTCTACTGACTCATGTTTTCCTCCGACGTCTCTGATGGTCTCTTGGGGACTCCAGCAGAAGGAGGGGGGCTTTCGGGGGGCTCGAAGTCTGTCTGCATTTGACTCCTTGTTTCTGGAACGTGTGGGACTTTCAAGGGCAAGTTTTCACCGCGTCCCACAGGACTTAGCCGGGTAGGAATTTGTTTGCTCATGAGTGATAGAAAGTGGAGTGGCTTTCTACTTCTCCTCTTCTGATGAAAGTGTGTCCTGTTCTCAGGAGTTGGCTAAAGGCCTTGCTGCTTCTAGTGTTTGCTGTAAATGAGCAGGAAGACTGTTTCTAGGGAAACTAAAGCCCTTCTGACAGGTAAAACTGCAGAAGGCTGTGAGCACTGTAGCTCTGAGCACAGAGGGCGGGCAGGAGTGGTCCTGCCGTCCTTCTTCCCTCCCCACCCTGCCCCATGAGGGGGCCTTTTACTAGTCTCAAATGTGTGGATGTGGTTCTGAAATGTATTTATTTTCTTCTGCAACTAGGGATCAAACTCAGGGGCATTCTACCTTCGAGCTACATCCTTTTTATTCTTTATTTCGAAACAGGGTCTCGGTAAATTGCTGAGGCTGGTTTCGAACCTGTGATCCTCCTGTCTCAGCCTTCCAAGTACTGGGGTTATAGGTGTGGGCCCCAAGCCTGGTAGTTGTTCTGAAATTTGTCCACTTTATACACACAGGAAGGACATCCTATTGAAGAGAATAAAGTACCATGGTAGGTAGCTCCTCATTATATTTTAATCCCATCCCCTTAGGAGAGCCTTTCTTGTCACTTCCTTGGGTGACAGCCAGGTGTCCCTGTTCTAGTTTGTAGGAGGGCTGCTTTGTCCTCCTTTCTGCTGCAGTTGACTTTATCCTACCTTAGTGACCCCTTCATCGTCCCGCTCTCTACCCCTGCCCACCCGTGCCAAAGGGCAGCTTTGGGCTGAAAGAACTCACCCCCGGTGCTGGGGTGAGCCTGGAGGCTCCTGGCTGCTTCTGTTCACATCCGTGAACAAGCGGAGTTGGCAGGTCTTTCTTTCCATTCCTTAAATGAGATCGTATATAGCCAAATCCTCCTCGATATGGGTAAAGCCTGGGTTGCCAAAACAGGGCATTTTTGCTGGGAAGGTAAAGAGATCACTGCATGGACACACCGTGCTGTGTCGGCATGGGCAGTGGCTCCAGCTTTCAGAGCTGAAGGAAGGATTTTGCGGCTGGTGAAGACGGGTGTCCAAGCCCGGTCCCTGACAGTGATTGTATCGCGTTGATTGTTTGGTTCCTGATGCATGACTGGAGGACACAAATCAGTGGGCAGAGACCGTTATAAATGTGTTTTGTGGGTTAAAAAAAGATTGCATAAGCAAAAATTGTGGCATCCAGTATTTGTGGAAACTGTCTGCGCTTTGCTAGGTACTTCCAGACTCGGTTCAGTTCGGTGTGTGTGATGGTGCTGTTCGTGGACAGGGCTGAGCGTTGTTTTCCAGATGAGAAACTCGGCCACTTAGAGATCGTGTGAGTCTCAGGTTGTGAGTAAAGACCCAAGATGGAAGGTTCCCTTATGCCTCTCTACTTCCCAAGTAGTAAGGAAGAGGAAATAATATTTGAATGCTTACACAATTGTCCCTCAGTATCCGCAGGGGATTGGTTCCCCTTGGACACCAAATTTGGGATGCCCAAGTCTCTTATATTAAATGGCATGGTATCTACATGGAACCTACGCACATCCTCCCATATACTTTATTTTTTATTTATTTATTTTTGATACTGGGGAGTGAACTCAGGGACATTCTACCTCTGAGCCACGCCTCCAGCCCCTCTTTAAAAAATTTTTTTTTGTTTTGAAACAGGGTCTCACTAAGTTGCTCAAACTGGCCTTGAACTTGTGATCCTCCTGTCTCAGCCTCCCAAGGACTGGATTATAGGCATGAGCCACCGCACCCGGCTCCTATATACTTTACATCATCCCTAGATTACTTATAATACCTCATACAATGTAAGTGCTCTGTAAATAGTTATACTGTGTTGTTTAAGGAATAACAACAGGAAAAAAGTCTGTACATGTTCAGTACACGGGGCCCCCCTGGGTGTGGGTGAAGGGCAGCTGGCTTGAATCGGGCACTCAGGACTGGGAATAAGGGGAGCCCTGGGAGTCAGGGGACCTGTGTTGAAAGCTGGGGTGGGTTGTTGCTTGGTGTTTCTGGGCATCAGCTTCATTATATCTAAAGTGAAATTGACAATTTCCTAAAAGATCACCAGGCTGTTACAAGACTGAAATAAAATAAAAATATATGGAATTGCTTTATTAAATAAAAAATACCATGACTGAGGCCAGTGTGTGGTAACTTGGTAAGACCCTGTTTCAAAAAAAAAATAAAACATAGGGCTGGGGGTCTAGCTCAGAGGTAGAACACCCCTGGGTTCAACTCCCAGTAACCCGCCCCCAATACCATGATGGTTCAAGGTCATCTTACTATACTGCGTTTTAATTTTAAATACCCATAACATTTCAACTGCATACAAAACTTAGGATATGTTAACTTTCTGGGCCATGTTAATGAACTACATAAACACAAAAATATCACAAAGTTGGTAAAAAGATGCCACACATTATATCATGGGTGGTTTGATTGTCTTATTGAGGGACTGTCTTAAATATATTAGTATGGATACTTTGTTCTCATTTCTTATTTTTTAAAATTGTATTAGACTGCTATTCTTTCACATTAGATGCCTTTAAAAAAGGCTCCTAGCTTTTATCTTCCATCGTTGTTAAGGATTTATAAAAGTAAATGTGTGATATGCCGAAAACAGTGCAAACATGATACATTATCAGATGAGGATGTATGTCCCAGGGGAACATTAAGTATGAAAATCTGGTATAGTGTTAAGCATATCATCAGTAAAGAACAAACAGCACTCCTGTTGTTTAAAATAATAAACACAAAGGCCAGGCGTGGTGGTGCACGCTTGTGATCCCAGTACTTGGGAGGCTGAGCCAGGAGGATCGCAGGTTCGCGGCCAGCCTCAGCTGCTTAGTGAGGCCTCTGCAACTTAGTGAGACCCCGTTTCAAAATAAAGAATAAAAAATAGGGCTGGGGGTGTAGCTCGGAGGTAGAATGCCCCTGGGTTCCATCCTTAGTACCCCCCAAAAAAGTGAAGTAGAATGGAAAATATATTTCATTACAAACTGTGATAGTCTTTGCACACATACCCTTGTGGCTGCGTATTTGGAACGTTTAATTATAGCAAACCCGAAAGGACTTTTTGTTGAATCTGATAACGGTTTGTATGTGTGTGGGATTGTGAATCTGAAATTAAAATTAAAAAAAATTTAAAAAGACATTTTAATATGTTTTTTTTGCTGGCAATTTGGGGTTTGGGGTTAGTGTAAAGTAACCATGAAAACAGATAGATCTGTGTACTAAATGCTTAGTGGTGCTGGTGCGCGTTATCCATTTCTTTGCTATTGTAGGAGACGTGACCTGCTTGTCGGAGACGACGTCTCTGAGCCAGGGGTCTGGAGCGCAGTTTGGGCTGTCCCCTCCTCTGTGTGACCCTGCCGGGGCCCAGTGTCCTTAGAGGCACTGTCATAAGTGTACGCTCTCTCTCCTTCTATGCTGTGACCTCAGAGCTAGATTTGACAAAGACTAACATCCCTGTGCCATCCTGATACCCTGGCCCCACAGCCTTTTGTCACCATGTCCCCTTCTCTCCATGCCCTTGTGGCCCTGGGCACATCCTTTAGCCTCTTTGAGCTTCAATCTCTCTCTCTCTCTCTTTTTACAATGTTTTTAAAATATTTATACTTTTGTTGGTGCACTGTAATTGTACATCATAGTGAGGTTCAAAGAGATGCAAACACACACGCACACACACTTGGTGTGTTTCCCTCCGCGTCCCACCCCGCTCCCCGTCCTCCCTCCCCATACGTGTTAGTAAGATTGGTGGTGATGCCTGCGTGTATGGACATGGCCTTACCTGAACTCTTCCCTTCCTCAATCCTGTTCCTCACCTCCCTACCTCCGTCCTTGGATCCCTTTTCACTATTCTATTGGTTCTTCTCTTTACTTCACTGTGTAACTTTTTCTTTCCTATTTTCTCTCTGGCTTCCACATGTAAGAGAAAACATATGGCCCTTGACTTTCTGAGGCTGGCTGATCTCACTTGGCATAATATTCTCTGGTTCCATCCATTTTCCTGCAAATGCCGTAATTTTGTTCTTTCTGGCTGAGTAGAATTCTATTGTGTGTATATATCACATTTTCTCTATTTATCTGTTGAAAGATATCTAGGCTGGTTCCGTCATTTGGCTATTGTGAATTATGCTACTACAAAGATGGATATGCATGGATCACTATAGTATTCTGACTTCAGTTCTCTGAGAAAAATACCAAGGAGTGGTACAACTGGGTCATAGGGTGGTTTCATTCCTAGTCGCTTGAGGAACCTCCATACTGATCTCCATAGTGATTGTATTAATTTATAATCCCACCAAAAATGTATGACAGTTTCTGTTTCCCCACATTCTTGCCAGCACTCACTATTGTTTGCATTCTTTTTTTTTTTTTTTTTGCGGTACCGGGGATTGAACGCAGGGGCGTTCTACCTCCGCGCTACACCCCCGGCCCTATTTTTTTTTTTTATGCTTTATTTTGAAACCGGGTCTCACGAAGTTGCGGAGGGCCTCACTAAGGAGAGAGAGAGAGAGAGAGAGAGAGAGAGAGAGACAGGGGGAGAGAGAGAGACAGAGCGAAAGCTGAGGCTGGCCGCGAACCCGGATCCTCTGGTCTCTGCCTCCCACAGTACTGGGATTACAAGCGTGCGCCACCACGCCCGGCTTGTTTGCATTCTTGATGACTGCATTCTAATTGGAGTTAGTTGGAATCTCAGGGCAGTTTCAATTAGCATTTCCATAATTGCTAATGATGTTGAACATTCTTTTAATTGGTAAAATAACCAACTCTTAGAAAGCTGTGTGTGTGGGGGGGCTCACATGACAATGTATGCACTGGTAAAAGATTGCAAATGTAAGCACTATTGTTCAATTACTATGTGCAGAATTTAATATCAGCTAGGCAGGGGTTACAGTACCTCTTGTGCATCTCTGGGAGGCCGAGGAAGAGTTTGGAACACCTGGGGAATAGGTTGTCATGGAGTGCTCCCAGGTGCGGATGCCGTGCCTCTGCCTGTGGCGGGAAGGTGTAGGCTCCACTCAAGCTGGGCTCCAGGGAGAAGGATTTCACCCAGGGAGGAAGCTATCCCTTTTGCCAATCCCTTCTCTCCTTGCCCGTCTCCCCTTCTCTTTCCCTCTTTTAAAAATTTGATTATGTAGACATTATTTCATCTGTAATTAATTCGCAAACAACAGCCATTATAACAAATGAAAGTTATTAAAGACACTGTTTCAAAGATGTCACTATATATTTTCTACCATGTTATAAATCTATTTTCAATATTATCCCATGTCCACGGCACAATTTATAATGCAATTCTAACTTGTATCCTATTTAAATGAAACCAGTAAGCATGGGAAACAGCACATGTAAATTCATCTGTTGCTTCTTCCAGGTAGTTTCTTTTTTATTTTAGTTATTTTTTGGTACTGGGGATTGAACCCAGGGGGCATTCTATCTCTGAGCTCTCCCCTAGCCCTTTTTTTTTTTATTTTGAAACGGGGTCTTGCTCAGTTGTCGAGGTTGGCCTGGATCCTCCTGTCTCAGCCTCCCAAGTACTGGGATTACAGGCGTGGACCACCACACCCAACTTTTTTTTCTTAATTTTCCAGCATTCCTTCTATGTTCTGGGCATAAAACCTGATCACTTCCCATGTGGCAAATATGTTCTGATTTCTGTAGCAAGCATTGGGGAAACACAAGTCTTAATTTTCACGTCGCTTGCATTGAGCGATCTTTTCCTGCTCGGTTAGTGTTTTCCGTTTGTTATTTAAGAAATTCTTCTCTACCCTGAGACCATAGAGGTGCTGGGCTACAGTTCTTTCAAGGTTCGATTCCCACGTCTGTCCCGTCACCTAGAAGTGACGTCCGTGCAAGCATGGTGTCCAGACAGGCTTTTGTGTGCCTTCATGGGAATGGACACTTTTCCCAGTAACGTTTCTGGAATAGAGCAGTTCCCTGCTGAACCACCTGATGCCTCGCTCATGGGTCGAGTTTCCAGGAACACAGGGGTGGGACCCTGAGCTTTGTCCTCGCTGACTGCTCCTGTGTGAAAGTCACACCAAATCACTGCAGCTTTACACAAAGGCTTGAGAGCTAGTGAAACGAGTCTTCCTCTTTACTTTTTTTAAGGAGTGTTTTGGTTATTCTTTGTTCGTCTACAAAACTTTTAGAATTAGCTTGTCAAGTTTTGTTTTAAAAGGTTAGGTGGGATTTTGTGTGTGTGTGTGTGTGTGTGTGTGTGTGTGTGTGTGTGCGTGTGTGTGTGCGTGTGTGTGTGTGGTACTGGGGATTGAACCCAGGGGCATTGTACTCCGCCTACACCCTCAGCCCTATTTTATTTTTTATTTTTATTTTTATTTTTATTTTTTGGGGGTACCGGAGGTTGAACCCAGGGGCTTCTACCTCCGAGCCACACCCCCGGCCCTATTTTTTAGGCTTTATTTTGAAACCGGTCTCACGAAGTTGCGGAGGGCCTCACTAAGGAGAGAGAGAGAGAGACAGGGAGAGAGAGAGAGCTGAGGCTGGCCGTGAACCCAGATCCTCTGGTCTCCGCCTTCCAAGTACGGGGATTACAAGCGTGCGCCACCACGCCCGGCCTTATTTTTTATTTTAAAACAGGGTCTTGCTAAATTGCTGCGGCTGGCCTCAAACCTGAGATCCTCCTATCTCAGCCTCCCATGTCCTGGGATCACAAAGCGTGTGCCACCGCACCTGGCTAGCTTAGTGGGATTTTGTTTCCAGTTGCCCTGAAGTGAAAGATGACTTTCAGGAGAGCTGACATTTCAATGATATTGAACCTTCCTGCCTGTCATGCACATAGCTCCATTTTTAAAAAGGATCTCTTTAATGTCTTTGGTTAAAGTTTATAGCTTTCTTCCTCAAATTATTACATAAATTCTCTCAGGATAGTCATTTCAAGGAACTTCATTTGTTCTTGCTGTTATAAATGACTAGCTTTTAAAAGAAACTCTTGCTGGTATGTAGAAATGAAATTGAACTTATCGATATGCTTGATGATTATTAGTTCTTTATTATTAATTCTGTTAATTCATGAGAATTTATAAAACGATTCTCTCTGAATCATGGCAGTTTTGTGCCTCTTCTTCCACCTCGCCTCCTCGTTCTCTCTTCCTCTCCCGTCTCCACTGACTACGCCTCCAATAGAATGTGGCGCGGAAACGGGGAAAGCAGTGTCCTTGTCACTGCGCAACGTGAGGCTGGTCCTTTAATTTGCCCTTAAAGGAAGCACCCATTTGCTTGTTGACTACAAGTTTCTTTTTTTTTAATTTTTTTTCCTGTTTTCGGTCATGAATGGATATTGAATTTTGTCCTAAGACAAATGCAATCTGGCCATAAGGTGCTATCTTTATTGTACTTTGCTGGATTCATGTTGCTAATATGTTCTTTGAATATTTACATCTGTGACCCTGAGTAAGATTGGCCAGTAATTTTCCTTTTTCATACTGTACCCATCTGATTTGAATATATTACTAGTCTCATGAAATTCATGGGGCCTATTACCTGTTTTTATATTCTCTAGTAGAATTTGTATGATACTATAGTTATATTTGGTAGAAGTCACCAGTGAACCTGCCCACCCAATGTTTTCACTGTGGAGAGATTTTAAATATCAGTGATTGAAACTATTTAATAAGATTAACTTTTTCTTTAGTGAATTTTGGTACTTTATATTTTATAGAAATTCGACCATTTTCAAAACATTCAAATTCATCACCTCAAAGTCATTTATTAAATTCTCTTTTCTTTTCAAAAAAGAAAGTCCAATTTCTCATTTCCAATACTTTTTTGTAATTTCTTTGCTTTATCATGATCAGTCTTCAACAACGTTGCCAATTTTAGTAGCATTTTGTGTGTGTGTGTGTGT
>PVJS01053987.1:0-13112 GCA_004027185.1 Glis glis
AGGCGGAGACCAGAGGATCTGGGTTCGTGGCCAGCCTCAGCTACTTAGTGAGGCCCTCCGCAACTTCGTGAGACCCAGTTTCAAAATAAAGGATAAAAAATAGGGCCGAGGGTGTAGCTCAGAGGTAGAATGCCCCTGGGTTCAATCCCCGGTACCGCAAAACAATAAAAAAGGTTTATGGTATAACTTGTAGATAGAACACCCCTGGATTCAATCTCCACTACTGCAAAAAAAAAATACTTATGAAGAGTCAGAATGAAAATCCCACAATCTGCTTCTAAAGCTCTGCCACCAGTGCAGCCACCACCCTGGGGGTGCATGACATGGGGCTCCCCTCAGCATCCTGACTCCCCATGTTCAGTCTGAGGCCACCAGCTCTGCACTCTGGTTGTCACCTCTTGCAAGAAGTAAATATTATCTTCAGAAAAGCAGGAGTGTGCTGGGTATGGCATACTATCCACTCTCGCGTGTGTGTGTGTGTGTGTGTGTGTGTGTGTGTGTGTGTGAGTGTGTTGCTGGGGATTGAACCCAGGGGCATCCTACCTCCAAGCTACACCCCGTCCCTTTTTATTTTTGGTTTTTAAACAGTCTCAACAGGTTGCTGACAGTCTCACAAAGTTCATGAGGCTGACCTCTAACCTGCGATCCTCCTATCTCAGCCTCCTGAATACTGGGATGACAGGCGTGTACCACCACACGGGGCTGCCACTATCTTCTCCCTGGAGCTGAAATCAGTCTGTGTGTTTAGGGGATCATCTTGGTGGGCAATGAAGAGAAGAAAGCCAAGTACCTGTCCAAACTGGCATCAGGGGAGCACATTGCAGCCTTCTGCCTCACAGAGCCAGCCAGGTGTGCACCTCCCCTCAAAATGTCACCTGCAGCACGTTCAGCATTTTTTACTATACCTGAAATCTTCTAAAGAATCAACCCAGTAAAAAGGGTTGTGCATGAAGCTTGGAGATAGAATGCCCTGGGTTCAACCTCCAGTACCAAAAAAAAGTTTGCCAACTCCTGCCTCCAAGTATTAAAAACTTCCATTTCCTAAAACCCATTATGTCCTGAATGGCTCCAAGGTACCGCCATGCCCCGCTGCCCTGACAGGCCTCAGTCACCACCTGCACCTCCGCTACCTCTGCACAACCACTTAATGTTTGTCCTTCTAGGGTTCAGTCTTGCTTTGGCCCCATCTCTTCTTTCTATACTCCCATTCCTTCCTTTTGGAGTGGAAATGTTTATTCTGTCCCATTGTATATTAGAAGCATGTAACTCACTTTTTTTTTTTTTTTGCGGTACCAGGGATTGAACCCAGGGGCATTCTACCTCCGCGCTACACCTCCGGCCCTATTTTTTTATACTTTATTTTGAAACCGGGTCTCACAAAGTTGCGGAGGGCCTCACTAGGTAGAGAGAGAGAGAGTGACAGGGAGAGAGAGAGAGAGAGAGAACGTGCACGCACGCGTGCTGAGGCTGGCCGCGAACCCGGATCCTCCAGTCTCTGCCTCCCAAAGTACTGGGATTACAAGCGTGCGCCACCACGCCCGGCTCACTTTTTTTTTTTACAGGGGCTCACAGCTAAGAGTTTGCCTTGAGTCTCAAGGGGACTTTGGACTTGAACTTTTGAACAATGCTGGAACCATTAAAACTATGGGGACTCTTAGAAATGAACTAAATGTATTTTGCACTGCAAGATGGGCTTGAGCTTTTGGGAGCCAAGGGTGGAGTATTATTCTTTGGTTTTGGAATGTCCCCCAAAAAGTTCATGTGTTGAAAGTGTGTCCCCAATGCAGCAAAGACAAAAGGTAGGTCATGCCTAGAGTAGGTCTCCCAGCCACTTCCCATTGTTTTCTGAGCATCCAGCCTCCATGAGCTGAGAGCTTTCCTCTGCCATGCCACCATGATGTTTTTTCCATGAATCTGGCCAACCATGAACCAAATCTCTGAAACCATGAGCACAAATAAACTTTTCCTTCCCCTAGGTTGACAAGAAGTCAGGGATTTTGGCCACAGTGATGAAAAAGCTGATCGATACACATGGCAAAAATAAATTAATGCTACACATAGAACTGTTTACCTAATTAGCTGGTCTTAAAATAGGGAAATTATTTAGGGTTATTTAAGAATTTCCAAATCTGGAGAACCAAGATGGCAGGATAGCGAGACGCAGTATGTTGCCGATGCTCCGAGAGTTGGAGCTCGGCCGGTGGGAAGACTGCATCCTGAAAAGAATAATAGGGCAGCCGAAACTCAACAAAACAATGAGAACCAAAGTGCAGTGGAATGCGAAGCAGTGGAAAGAGCAGAGGTTGGTAGGGAGCTCAAAGTATTTCACCTGGTAAGTGGAGAGTGGAGCCAAAGGCGCCATCTTGGCTGAGCCACACAGCTCCCGGTATTCTCCAGCCAAGAGACAGCAGATCCTTGTGAAACCGGCGACTATAGACCACCATTGAAACCGATCATCTCTGGAACATGACAAAGCCCAAGTCAATCCAGACCACACCTACAACGATGATGGTTTCAAGGGGTGGGCCATGAGCCTCTGGTCCTGCAACAAGTGCGATGAGGAGAGACAAAGAAGAGGTGGCAAAGAAAGCTAACTAAAACACCTTGCTCTGTGCCTTTAACCACGGATTCTGGCTCCTTCTTCTCTCTGCCTCCAAACACTGGGAACAAAGATCTGAACTGATACAGTAACACCAACCTACCCTAGAACACCCAAGCCCCAACCACACTGAGATTCTTGGCAGATGTGGAGAAAGCAGAGGGGAAGATTGCCCACAAGGAGCAATGGGCATGAAAGGGTCTGGGATTCTCCCATTCCTCCAGACCATCACATCATGATTTCCAAAATCCATTTTTGGTCTCCTGCTGAACTTTGTCATGGAGCAAAGAATTTGGCTTTGACATTTTGGCAAAGAACAGGTAAAAGGGATGATGACAGGACTGTACTTGGCCCAGGATCCCTGGCCACAGGCACCTTCCTAACAGAACACCTTCCCAGCTGGTGGCTCTCTGCTCAGATCAGAGGACTGAAACTAAGATCCACCTTGCATCACCTCACTGATGACCTCGGTATACATCCAAGACCTTCTAACACAGCAAGTGCTTTCTACCAAGAAGGCTAGGCCCAAGGCACAACACCATTGCTGGATAATGAACACTGCATAGTTTCAGATAAGTCAAATTTTTAGATAAGTTGAAGTTCAAGGACATATATTAATCCAATCATCAAATAAAACTCATATCCTGGCACATTTAAGATACCTACACTCTTATCTAATTAATTATTACTAAGAATTTTCCCTGTTACAAAGTCCAAAGAAAGGAACTCAGTTTGATATTCCCATTATCTTGGTTACCTATTTTTTTATTTGCATTACCCTGATGATTAGTGATGTTGAGCATTTTTCTCATATGTTTTTTGGCCATTTGTATATCTTCTTTTGAGAAATGTCTATTTGGATCAGTTGCCATTTTTATTTTTTATTACTTTTTAAATTTTATTTATTGATTGATTGATTTTTGTGGTACTGGGGATTGAAGTCAGGGGCATTCTACCTCCGAGCTATACTCCCAGCCCTATTTTTTATTCTTTATTTTGAAACAGGGTCTCACTAAGTTATGGAAGACCTCACTAAGTAGCTGAGGCTGTTCACGAACCTGTGATCCTCCTGTCTCAGCCTCCCAAGTACTGGAATCACAAGCATGCGCCACCACACCCAGCTATTTGCCCATTTTTTAATCAGATTATTTGTTATTTTGCTTTTGAGTTGTTTGAGTTACTAATTTATTATGGATATTAACCCCTTGTCAGATGAATAGCCTGCAAATATTTTCTCCCACTTTGTAAGTTGTCTCTTGACTTTTGATTGTAGCCAAAGTATTCCTGGGGAAGTAGGGGTGGGGAGGCATCACAATACCAGAGTCCAAACCATAACTACAAAATGATAGTAATTAAAATAGCATGGTACTGACATAGAAACAGACACATGAATCAATAAAACAGAATGGAAGCCGGGCATGGTGGCGCACGCTTGTAATCCCAGTACTTTGGGAGGCAGAGACCGGAGGATCCGGGTTCGTGGCCAGCCTCAGCTCTCTCTCTCTCTTTCTCTCCCTGTCTGTCTGTCTGTCTGTCTCTCTCTCTCTCTCTCTCTCTACTTAGTGAGGCCCTCTGCAACTTCGTGAGACCCGGTTTCAAAATAAAGTATAAAAAATAGGGCTGGGGGTGTAGCGCGGAGGTAGAACGCCCCTGGGTTCAATCCCCGGTACCACAAAATAAATAAATAAATAAAACAGAATGGAAAACCCAGAAATTAAGCCATGCATCTACAGCCAACTGATTTTCAACAAAGGCACCAGGGACATACATTGGAGAAAAGACAGTCTCTTCAATAAATGGCACTGGGAAAACTGGATATGAATATACAGAAGAAAAAAAACTAGACACCTATCTCTCACCATATAGAAAAATCAACTCAAAATGGATCAAGGACTTAAACATAAGATCGAAAACTGTAAAGCTACTAGAAGAAAACAGGGAAACACTTCACCATGACATCTTGCCTTCTTTGGGGGTCTCCAGATGGGGTAGAGGAGGGGTTACATCAGTCCTACTGGTCTTGATGTATGTGGGGGAAGGGGCCCACTTTCCTGCCAACCTGAATCTCCTCCCAAAATTCCTGCTGCTGCAGTTAAGAGTTTCTTTACTTGGTTTTGGAGAGCCTAGGCCCTCTATTTTCAGGTCTTTGGTAGCAGAGCAGCCTGGCTGCAAGTCACAGGAAGAATGCAACCCTTCTCCCATGACATCTCTTGACTACCATGAAGGGATTTCTGAGGCATCAACTTTGATGCCCACTGCAACCATGATACCATTCAGAAACAGATGAATGGTTTTGTTGACCAGCAAATCAAAATAACCAGACTTGTGAACATCAATTAAACAACTCCAATGACAGGTTTGGCACAGTGGCCAGACAAAAAATGCAGGCACATAGGAGAAAAGGCCACCTCCAGATTCTCATGTTCCTGGAGCTGTATCCATCAGTGGTATTAACTTTCACCTTACTGTAAAGAACACATCTCAGTGACTAAGTCCAGTTTCTCTCTGTCTCCTTTAAGTCAGTTAGGAGGAGTCTTTTGATCCCAGGCAAGCCAACATCCTTTGCCAGTTTGAAGCACCTATAAGAATACAGAACTTCACCCTCGTAAACCCTTAAGATTAGGGATTGAACTCTAGAGAAGGGGAGAATGAGGTAGGACAGAAGAAATAAAAGAAACAGGTAGAAGGAGACATAAGAGGAGAACAAGGAAAATGTAACTTTAATATGGAAGCCTGTGGCAAAATTCCTCAATACCCTTACTCCTCAGCCAGACCATGTTGGTTCCAAAAATCTCTGTTGACTATCCTCAGGAAAGTGTCTCTTGATCAGACAGCAGAGAACACATAAAAGAGGAATCTCCCTGGGCACTACTCAAGAGAGCAATTTCCTCAGGCATTTTTGACTGTCCTTGAACAGTTTAAACAAAATGAGTACCTACTGATAAAACAGTGAAGAACAGGACCTGGAAGATGAAAAAAACACCCTAAATCATCTTGTGACTACTGGACTGAAGTCATCCCCACACACCTCCTCCTGCCCACCCCTCAAGAAAGTCTTCTACAAAAGAAGAGCCCTGCACTCCCACTCCCAAAGGGCCTTTCTCACTTTGAGGGTGGCCCACATTCTCCCTTGAATGTGTATGTCTCACTTTCCTAGATAAATCTCTATATATGTCTGGGGGAGGTGGAGTGCCCTTGGTTATTTTTATTTTATGAACACTAGGACACTAATAAAAATAAAAGCACGACTGTTCCACAGTCATATGCCATGGTGAGTGCTTTCAGGACCAAAGTCAGAGGCCTGGATGACCTAAACACACAGCTACTGGTGTGAGAATATAATTAAGTCTTTTCTATCAAAAGATTAGCTTAATTTAAAGTAATTTCATTTTTTGAAAACACCATTTTGTAACCTTGCATAAGCTCCTGTTTGTGAGTTTCCATTTCCTGAAAACTGCATATGCCAACCTCTCCCCTGGCATTCCATTCTAGATCAATTAGCCAACTGCATAAGACTGTGAAACCATGCTCGCACCAACAGGAGTACAGTGCAGAAAACTTAGTGATAAAAACTGGGCAGACTTCCCGCTCAGTGTGCTTGCTTACCAGAATTTTGTTGGTGACACACCTTTTTTGCAAAAAGTAAAATCACCTTGCTGAGCCATTTTTGAAAATGTGTCTTTCCTTATGACACCATGAAAAATTATTTCTAGAGACAGGAGGCAGTGGCAGGCAGCGTTGTCTGGCGGGAGGTGCGCTAGGATCCGCCCTGCGCCCTAGCCTCCCCTCCCCTCGGTGACTCCCAGTCTGGGTGTGGGGTCTCCCAGAGGCTGCCTTCCTCTGCTCCCCAGTCCTCCTCAGGTGTGGCCCACGGCTGGAGGGGTAGCAGTGCCGTGGGGGCAGGCCACCATGGACGATAAGGCCTTCACCAAGGAGCTGGACCAGTGAGTCGACCAGCTGAACAAGTGTAAGCAGCTGAACGAGAACCAAGTGTGGACCCTGTGCGAAAAGGCTAAGGAAATTTTAACAAAAGAATCAAATGTGCAAGAGGTTCAGTGTCCTGTTACTGTCTGTGGAGATGTACATGGCCAATTCCATGACCTTATGGAAATCAGTAGAATTGGTGTTCGCTGACCTCGATCCTCCTGTCTCAGCCTCCCAAGCGCTAGGATTACAGGCGGTGGCGCATGCTTGTAATCCCAGTACTTGGGAGGTTGAGACTGGAGGATCCGGGTCCGCGGCCAGCCTCAGCTACTTAGTGAGACCCTCCGCAACTTAGACCATGTTTCAAAATAAAGAATAAAAAATAGGGCTGGGGGTGTAACCTGGAGGTAGCATGCCCCTGGGTTCAATCCCTGGTACCGCAAAAAAAAAAAAAAATTGGTGGAAAATCACCAGATACCAACTATCTATTCATGGGCAACTACGTAGACAGAGGTTATTAATCCGTGGAGACTGTGACTATTCTTGTTACTTTAAAGGTGTGTTACCCAGAACGCATTACAATACTGAGAGGAAATCATGGTAAAATTAACCAAGTATATGGCTTTTATGATGAATGTCTAGGAAAGTATGGAAATGCCAATGTTTGGAAATATTTTACAGATCTATTTAACTATCTTCCACTTACAGCTTTAGTAGATGGACAGATATTCTGCCTCCATGGTGGCCTCTCTCCATCCATAGATACACAGGATCATATAAGAGCCCTGGATCATTTACAAGAAGTTCCACATGAGGACCCAGTGTGTGATCTGCTGTGGTCAGATCCAGATGATCGTGGTGGATGGGGTATTTCACCACGTGGTGCTGGCTACACATTTGGACATTTCTGAAACATTTATCTATGCCAATGGCTTCACACTGGTTTCTCATGCTCACCAGCTTGTAATGGAGGAATACAATTGGTGCCATGATCAGAATGTGGTTAACATTTTCAGTGCATCCAATTACTGTTATCATTGTGGTAACCAGGCTGCTATCATGGAACTAGATGACACTTTAAAATATTCTTTTCTTTGCCTGGCGCACCCCAGACTACTTCTTATAAATTCCTCCTGGGAAAACCTGCCTTTGTATGTGGAAGTATACCTGGCTTTTTAAAATCTACATATATATTTTAAAACAAACAAAAAAGCAACAGTAATCTGTGTGTTTCCGTAACAAATTGTGATCTGTCTTGGCATTAAACTACATCATGGACCAAAATGTGCCATACTAATGATGAGCATTTAGCACAATTTGATACTGAAATTTAGTACACTATGTTCTAAATTGGTCAGTCAGTTTGCCTGCTGTATTTGTAGTAACCATTTTCTTCTGGACCATTCGAGCAAAAAGGGTAACTAACTGCTTCATCTACTTTTACGCTTATTTGGAAATTTCAGTTATAGTGTTTAACTGGCATGGATTAATAGAGTTGGAGTTTTATTTTTAAGAAAAACTTACAAGCTGACTTCCACTTAATCCATTATCCTTTTATTTTATTTAAATGTATAATTTATTTAACTGAAGAAAAGATTCTTCTTGGGAGTATGTTGTCATAACACAAGAAATTTCCCTTCATTTAAACTAAAATTACTGTTTTATGTTGATCTGCATATTTCTGTGTATTTGTCATGACAGTGCTTGCAAGCATCCTATTTGGTATACTGAGCAAATAAACTCCATTTTAAACAAAAAAAATGTTTCTTTTTTGCGGTACTGGGGATTGAACTTAGAGGCATTCTACCTCCGAGCTGCACCCCCAGCCCTATTTTTTATTCTTAATTTTGAAACAGGGTCTCACTAAGTTGCGGAGGGCCTCACTAAGTTGCTGAGGCTGGCCGCGAACCTGGATCCTCCCAAGTACTGGTATTACAAGCATGTGCCACCACGCCCGGCTACAAAAATATTTCTAACAAATATAGGGGCTTGCCTGGGATAGAATCATCACCAAGGGGGTCACGGGGACCCCTCTCCAGAGGAGACACATCCTGCTGCCAAATTGTGATGGCCACAGGATAAGAGAAGAACCCCCACCCACAGGCTAACAATGAACCTGGAATCGAAAGTTGATTGGCAACATGGGGAAAGGGGCCCTGGCAAGCACCGCAATGACCAGGTAACTCTGTGCACATACCAAGGTAAGAAATGTCATGGGAGGTGACCAAGTATTTTCTTGGTGGTCATGATATCTCAGAGGTTGGTGTGGATGACTGAGAGGCATCATGTTGAGCCTCTTATGAGGACACAAAACCAGGGTAACTGAGATGGGAAACAAAAATTCTACTTCAGACAAGAAAGATACTGAGAAAAACAAGTGTAAAGATAAAATTCCTTCTGATAGTCCCTTAGGTCTAATTTTATAATATTGGAACGATAATCTGCAGACTAAGGGCAAAAAGAAACAAAGGATAATTAAATATTGTTGCTTCATCTAGACCCAGGAATTCATATTATGACCAGCCATCTTTTGGCCAAAGTTCAGGTCAGATAAGGATTGGATATGTCAATTATAGATAAATGAGTGCTCATAAATTAAAAACAACAAAATGGATCCAAATACCTTTTAGTTCACATAACTTAAATAAGTCTTTAACAAATAAGTTTATTTAAGTTTGGTAGAGTAAACGATGTCATTAAAAATTATTTTTGCCAGGCTAGCCAATTAGGATTGTATTGTCTGCTTCTATTTGATGTTTAAAGTGAAGTGCCCATTATTAGTATTTTTGTGAAAATAACAACTTAAAGTGCTAACTAGGCTTGTTTGATATCTTGGTTTATATGGCTAATCTAAAATGGCTATTAAAATGGGTTAATTAGGTAAATATAAATGGTGTTGTCACAGGGTAATGAGTCTCCCTGGGTCCTTGTCACCCCAAAACAAAGATTTAATTTGGGGGACACAGATAGGGTAAGCATGGAGGGTTTTGTGGGGTGAGTTCACCAGGAAGGTCACAGAGTTTGGTGCCACAGCTTAGTGTGACTGTGCTAACTTCACCATGTTGGAATTTTCCCTCTGGTGTCTAAGGCTTCAAGTCTATGGCCACAGCTGGGTGGGGCAATCTCCGTATCTCTTCTCAGGAGGGCTGGCCAGATGTTCTCCATCCCATTTCTTTCCCTGCCCTGCTCATCTCTAGTTTAACTACCTAGCAGTATAAGTTTTTATAAATGTCTATATTTCAAAAATCAAAGTTGTGTATAACTAAGTTAAAATGCTAAACACCAATGCCAAATACAGAGTACTTTTGGCTTCTTAACATGAGCAAAAGGCAATATATTTAAGTCTATTGCATATGTTTTCATATATGTAAGGAACAATTTAAGGTTGCCTTCTTTGGGATCTTAACTAAACATAAATTTAACATAAAAGTTAAATTCTAATTAATATGTGATTCAGTATATAAAAGTTTAAAGAATTATTAAGCTGCATTTTGATTAAATAGTTATAAAGAACATAAAGTATTTTCTCTTACTGAAAAAGAGTATTTTGTCTAAATTGAAATATTTCTATAAGGATTTATTAAATGTAAGGAACCCCAATAAAGAAAAGGAGGTATTTATTGGTATGAGGAGGTATTTTAATGAAGAAAGTTAAAAGGAAAAAGGAAGTTCTTTTAGATGGGAAAGGATTCTGTATAGCAAGATTTTTGTTCTAAATGACTGGATTTTTTCAAGGTGAGAACAAAAATCAGAACATTAAGCAAGTCATGGAGGGTTTAAGGGAATTGAAAATGATTTGTAAAGGATAAAACTTATTATTTAAAGGGTTTTCTAAACGTCACATTTAATGGATTGATTCTGTTTGAAGCAATTGTTTTCTTAAGATATTAATCTTCTCTTGGTAAAATTTTACAAAAACTAGCCTAGAGAGCAAAAGTTTTGCATTTTATTAAGACAATTTCCTGTGTTTTCTTTATATTTAAAACAGTATGGGTTTTTGTTTGTTTGTTGTGTGGGGAGGGGGTTGCACAAGGTAACTATTTACTAAGAACTAGCTTAAAGAACAAAGATTTGTCATTTTTATCATGATAATCTCTTGTAGCTTCTGTCTTTGTTAGGCCTTTGTTTCTTAGCAAACTGCATCTTAGCAGAGTCAGGGTTTAGTGTCTGTTTTACAACTTGTTAAATGACCACTTTATTTTTTATGTGCTTTTATTGGTGCATTATAGTCTCACATCACAATGGAAAATGACCACTTTATAACTTGGGATAAATGAACAACTATTATTTTGGGTTACTATATTATATTTGACATCCTATATATCTGACTAATGGTGTGCATACATCTGAGGACTACATATACTGTGGATCTGAGCTTTATCTAAATGCCATATAAAAGTTTATAAAGTAAAATATATATATATATTTAATACATGCAAGGTAATAAATAAGTGTTCTTTTTTATACAATATGCATTGTGTCTAAACCTTAAACTTATAAAATGGCTAATGAGGTTATTGAAATTACTGCTATGTGTTCAGTGTCATTCAAAAACTCCCTGTCATTTAAGATCTGTTTGCTTTGACTGAATAAATGTTTTGTTATTGTATAAGAGAGATACAATTGTCCCTCAGATAATAAGCCTATTTCTGATTATAAATGCTGTTCTATAAATTTATAAAAGGTCTAGAGCTATTCTTTGATTTTTCTCAATGCTGTTAACCTACATAGACTTGTAATTATAGTTATTATAGTTGTCTTACTGAGCCATGGATTCTAAATTTCACACCAATTGTAAAGTTAATGTGTGTGTGTGTGTGTGTGTGTGTGTTAACTTCTATGCAACTGTGACGTTAATTATTACTGACTTCTTTGTAAGTTAAATATATTTGTATTTCCTAAGTGTCTACTAAAATGCAAAGCTTAAGAGGACACTTTACCAAGCTGATGTCCTCTAAACAAAAGAACTGTTGGTAGTGTGTTATAGTTAGATATAAAATGTCCCCTAAAGAGCTCATTTATTAATATTCAGGGTTGATATAATTGAGTCATGAGGGTTGTAATCTCAGAAGTGGATAAATCCATTGTAATGGGTTTACCTGGGTGATACCCAGTAGGCTGGTAGGGTGTGGCTAGAGGAGGTGGTCCCTGGGGACCTGGAGATTATATATGGCTCCTCTTCCCCCTGCTCTCTCTCTCTCTCTCTTGCTTCCGGCCTCCGGGATGTAGGAGCACAGCCCATGTGCTCTTCTTTCTCCACTTCCTGCTGCCATGCCATGAGATCCACAGTCCCTGGCCTCACATGGACTGAACCCGAAACCATAAGAAAATAAATCTTCCCTCTAAGTTATATGGTCAATCTTTAGATTATAACTGCAAGAATGCTGACAGATTCATAACAATAGATTTTTTAGGTTTATATTTTGTATTCCTAAATTGTATTATCACCATCTTCTTTATGCAAAGATACAAATGGGATTTGTTTTGTTACTAATAATTCTGTTTTGTGTTTTTCTTATAAGACTGTGTAATTGTTGTCTGTTACAATTTAACAGAAATACAACACCAAAACAGTGTTTTAAGATGATAGCTGTCACCTGCAAGACAGCTTAAAAATTAGTGAAACTGATCTTCTGGGTATTCAACAACCAAGATTTGGAGAACAATCAGGAAATAAAAGACCTAAGGAGAGAATAGCCGATATTTTGACCCTTGCCCTCCAAGGTCAAATGGAACCCAGGGAATAAAGGGACTTCTAAGGACTCTGCAATTCTAGAAAGCCACCTGACCTCCTGATCAGGGAGATCGCAAAGACCCCAGAGACCAAGATTCCCCAGTGCATAGTCTGTGAAAAGAGGGGTCACTGTAGAGGAGAATGTCTCCAGTGCTTCAAGGGAAGCCATGTGGTTAACAAGCCCATAAGCCATCCTGGAAGATGGCACAACTAGTAGAGGGAAAGCCCCACAAATTTCCTAAGAGTAACCCTAAAGAGCCCTGGCTAACCTTAACGGCAAAATAATTTTATAAAAAAATTATATTTGCCCAACATAGGGCTAACCACTTGGTCTTGAATACTCAGCAGAAAAGTATAACCCAAAACAAGAGTGCTCTTCTGGGGTATAAAGAAAAGGCTATACTCATGGAGTCATTTAAAAGACCCCCACATAATTTAACTAGACATCTTCTGACTTTAGTTCCCCTAATATTATATGATATAATTTAGAATGGTACTTCTGTTTTTAGGCTCACAGAAGAAATATAATATGTCACTGGTGTCCAAAACCTCTCTGCAATGGAGTCCTATAAGATGCTATAAAACTAAACCTATGCCAGGCGTGGTGGTGCACACTTGTAATCCCAGTACTTGGGAGGCTGAGATAGGAGGATCAGGGTTCACAGCCAGCCTCAGCTACTTAGTGAGGCCCTCCACAACTTAGTGAGACCCTGTTTCAAAACAAAGAATAAAAAATAGGGAGGGCTGGGGATGTAGCCCGGAGGTAGAATGCCCCTGGGTTCAATCCCTGGTACTGCAAAAAAAAATAATAATAATAACTAACTAAACCTGTCCCTCTCGAGGTTTTGCAAGTCC
>PVJS01053988.1:0-13112 GCA_004027185.1 Glis glis
CCAAAAAAAAAAAAAAAAAAAAAAGAATATTAGATTAAACCTTTGGCTGGGAATGATGGCGCACTCCTGTAATCCCAGTACTTAGGAGGCTGAGACAGGAGGATCATAGGTTTGCGGCCAGCCTCAGCTACTTAGTGAGGCCCTGTTTCAAAATAAAGAATAAAAAATAGGGCTGGGGGTGTAGCTTGGAGGTAAAATGCCCCTGAGTTCAATCCCCAGTACCACACAAAAATAAATAAATAAAAATAAAAAACCTTTGGTGAGCTTTTATAATATGTGTAAGTTCTCAGGATTTCAGAGTAAAGTGATGCCATCTTCTACATACAACTAGTCTCCTTTGAGAAACTGTTCTGGCATATTACTGGGCCCTAGTAGAAACAGAATGCTTGACCGCAGGCTATCAAATTACCTTACAAACTGAGCTTCTCATAATATACTGGATATATTATGACCCAGCAAACCATAAATTCAGCTGTGCCCAGAAGCACTCTGTCATTAAGAAGTGGTATATATGAGCTCAGGCTCAAACACGTCTTTGAAGGCACAAGCAAGCTGTATGAACAAGTAGCCCGGATATCCATGATCCCTATAACTACATTGCCTCTTATCTCTCAACTCACATCTAAGGCAACAGGCCTTATATTACCTGCTAAGAAAAAAATCTGGAACAGAATTAAAAAACAGTTCTGCATCTTATGGATAGTTCCAGCACTATGGCCTCCTCTGGGGTGGTCCTGAGGGGATAAAGGGATATACTCTAGGTGGTTAGAACTTGGAGTAGTGCTTTTGGCTTTCTTTCTCTCTGAATAGAAAGATAGATGAATGGAGCTAGACTGATTCATGAGCAGTACCTGTTTGGCTGGATGATCTGGAATCTGGAAGTAACATGAAAACAAAATTGGTGACAAGCTCTCGGGAAAACATATATGCGCATATGTGGGTACCTACTGTGAAGATTTGTCTCATGTGAATACTCACCAAAGAGGAACTTCATTATACTGCAACCACAAAAATCAAGTGGGTGAGATGACCTCTGCTGTGGATGTCAGTCAGCCTTCTCCCCATCTATTTTTACCCTTGCCTCATGGACTCATGAAGAAAGTAGTCATAGTGGCAGGATGAAGGTTTGACATGGGCTCAGTAGCTTGTATGTTCACTCAACAAGGCCATTCTGGAGACAACCATGACTGAGTGCCCAACTTGCCAATAGCAAAGCCCAAAAACTAAACCCCTATTTCCTGGAGGTCAGCCATCGGGTATATTGTATTTGGCTACTTACAGCCCTAGTTTTCTCAGTAGATACTTATTCTGGAAATGAATTTCCTTCCTTGCCTGCAATGCTTCTATGAAAATTATGTATGGACTTACAAAATGCTTTAGGCACATCACGCTATTCTATACAGCATTACTTTTAACCAAGAAACTCATTTTTGCTGCAAATAAAGCAGCAATAGGTTCATCTCATGATCCTTTTATGCTGCTCAATACCCTGAAGTAGCTTATCTGATACAATGATAGAATAGCCTTTTTCCTTTATTATGGTAAAAGTCCATATCACAAAAAATTTTTACCATTTTAACCATAAAATTCAGTGGCATTAAGTACATTCATGAGGTTGTACAACCATCGCCACTATTTGGTTCCAGAATTTTCTCATTGTCCCAAAATGAAAGCCTATACCTACTATTCAGTCACTTCCATTCTTTCCTCCCCCAGCCCCTGTCAACCACAAAAATGGCCTTCTATTTCTATAGTTTGTCTGTGCTGGACATTTTGTGTAAATAAAATCATACAATATGTGACCTTTTGTGTCTGGCTTTTTTTCTACTTAGCACGTTTTCAAGGTTCATCCATGTTGTAGCATTGGAATGGGCTTTTGAAGACTCAATAATCATGCCAAAATTTGGATGGTTGGCAACACCTTGTAAGGCTAGACAATATTTTCCAGGTTTTGGTATAAGTTCTCAATCAGTGACAAATACACAGCCATGGTCCAGGATTCAAGGAGTGGGTTTGGCAGTGGATCCTCACTTTAATCCCTAGTGAAACATATGCAAAAATTTTTGCTTCCTATCTCTACAACTTTGGGCTTCTCCCAAAGAATGCTCCCACCAGGGTATACCAGCAAGAGTTCAATTAATTTGGAAGTTGAGACTATCACTTGACCCTTTAGGGCTCTTTGTGATATTTAACCAACATACCAAGAAGGCAATTAGTGTACTATCTGGAGTGACTGATCCTGCCCAGCAGAATTTGATTAATTACATCAAAATGCTACACAATGGGAGAAAGGAGGACTATGCATGGAATGCAGGTTCTTTGGAGATGTTAATTGGTACTTGGTGTCCCTAGGCTCTGTGATATGAATTAATGGAAAACTGTAACAATCTAATAGAAATAGAAACTCTAATGGTTCACACCCTTCACGAATGCAGGCTTGGCTCACCTCAAAAGGCAAGGAACCACTACCAGTGAGATATATACTGAAGGCAAAGGGAATATATAAAAAGGTAACTGAAGAGAAAGACGGAAGCCACGACAATGTTACCAGTTGCAGATACAGGGACTGTAATAGTTATGAGCATTTTCCTTCATATTGATATATTTGAGTATATATTAACCAATTATGCCGGGCGTGGTGGCGCACGCTTGTAATCCCAGTACTTGGGAGGCTGAGACCAGAGGATCTGGGTTCGGGACCAGCCTCAGCTACTTAGGCCCACTGCAACTTAGTGAGACCCTGTTTCAAAAATAAAGAATAAAAAATAGGGCTGGGAGTGTAGCTCGGAGGTAGAATTCCCCTGGGTTCAATCCCCAGTACCACAACAACAACAACAAAAAATTTAAAAAAAAGGAGGAATAACATTACTCAAAGAAGACTTAGTATCCTCTTTTGGGGTGGGAGTGAGCTGATTTTGGTTGTATGAAAGAAAGCTGCATCTTATGGGCAGAAGCATGATTCTGCCATGGGCTTTATTTGAAAATTAAATATGAATAAGTGTATGTAGATGTCAAAGTGACAAGAGTAGCACTGGGTTGGTTTTGTGAACTATGCTAAGCTGGAACTTTGTTTCCCAGAACTCTCTTTTCTTTATGGTTCTGGTTTGAGTTGGCCACAAGAGAAATTTACAAAAGATCTGAAGAGCAGATGTGAGGTTATTGCCCTTAGAAGGTCCACGTATGGTCCTCAGGACCACCGAACTTGTGTCCTGGTCACTAATCTGCTGACTCACCTCAGGGTGAAGGCCTGCCCGTTCCCTGCATCCAGGGCTGGTTACACGTGCAGCTCCTCGGCTAAAGGCACCAGCTGCTTCTGCAGGTCATAGTCATTGGGATCAGATGTAGGGGAAGACCGGGGCTCCAGTTTGTCCTCTTCCTCTCACTTTTCATCCAACTTTTCCTCCCATTAGCCTTAATGCTGACTTACAGCTGACTTCAAGTCAACTACTACACACAGGCAAAGCCTTTCATAGGCCTCCTTACCACGGTTCCGGTTTATAGATTTTTTGTGATTCTTTAACCATCCCTTCCTGATATATACTGCCCAGCTTCTCTATAATAAAGCCTTTATTACAATAAGTTCTTTATTCTGTATTACTTTTAGTGATTCTGTTTCTTTGAACCAATCCTAACAGATACTTATTTTGGGGTTGTACCCCACAATTTTCCAGGCTAACCTTATATCTTTTTTTTTAATAGATTAGCTACTCTAGATTAAATTTTTTTACTATGTTCTGAGGTAATGTTAATGTATAGATCAATTAATTTTTTTGTGTGTGTGTGTGTATGTGTGTGTGTGGTGCTGGGGATTGAATCCAGGGGCATTCTACCTCTGAGCTACACCAACAGTCCTGTTTTATTCTTTATTTGGAAACAGGGTCTCACTAAGTTGCTGAGGGCCTCACTAAATTGCTGAGGCTTGCCACAAACTTGCGATCCTCCTGTCTCAGCTTCCCAAGTACTGGGATTACAGGAGTGCGCAATCACACCTAGATCAATTTTTTGTTTTTAGTTGGTTGTCTTCCATTCTTTCTAAACATCCAAGTCTACTTTTATATTTCTCTCATATATAAAAGTTTTCTTCATATGAATCTTGCATTTTTTAATCAAGTTTCTGAGGTACTTATATTTTTGTTACTTTAGGTAATAGGATTTCTTCCATTGTTTTACTTTAAAGTTTGTTCTCTGTGATGGTTAATTTTATGTATTGATTTGGCTAGGCTATAATGCCCAGTTTTGCCAAACAAAGGTCAATGCATTGCCTTGGAGGTATTTGTAGATGTGATTAACATGTATAATCTGTTGCATTTAAACAGATTACCCTCAAAGTTGGTGGGCCTCATCCAATCAGTTGAAGGCCTTAAGAGGAAAGATTCAAGTTTCCCGAAGAAGTAGAAAATCTGTCTCAAGACTCCAACAAAGAAACCCTGTAACATCAACCTTACTTGAATTTCCAGGCCTCATGGCTTGCCCTACAGAATTCAGACTTCTCAGGCCCTCAAAACATGAGCCAATTTCTTAAATCTTTCTCTCTCTGTACCCACACATACATACACCTACACCCACACATTGGGTTCTGTTTCTTTGAAGAACTCTAATACACTCCTCAACACAGTCGGGAACACTGAAAACAGTTGAAGTTCTGGTTTTGAGATATTTCATGGTATGGTTGAAAATGCCTGGCTCTGAAATCACAGAGTTCTTTGGGGCAACTGAATTAAGAGTCTTGGAACCTGATTCCTCATCTGTAAAATTGGGATAAGATTACGGGACTTACGTGGCTATTGTGTTGGCTAAAGTTAAACAGTGTACATAGGATACTTTCATGGTTCTTGGCGCACACTAAGTGCATGGCAATCTACTATGCTGAAGGGAGATGTACTGTTTACTCATTTAGCACTCTGATCCTTATTACAAGATTTAATCAACCTGAGTCTCTTAGATGCTTTTAAATGTGATATAGTTACTTTACTTGGTACATATGAATATCACACCAATATCATCTTCTGGGTAATTAGATGTACACAGAATTTAAACATTACTTGAAGTTAGTTCTTATCTGGGTAAGGTACAGGACAAGTTTGTCTCCACTTTGAATTTAGATACTAATCACCTCATGAGGTTTTTATGAGAAGTAAATGTGGTAAAAAATAGACAAAAATGCTCAGCATAATCCTGAGCATACAGTAGACAGATGTTCAACACATCTACTAGATGTTAGGGTTTCAAAAATGAGCCAGATCAGTTGCTGCACTAAAGGAGAACTTACTGCTTTACCATCTTGTGAAGACAATCCACGAGATCACAGTGGGAGTTCTATTTCTCTTAAGAGTGAAGTGCAGACAAGAAGAAAAATATAGAGGATGCATAAAGCTTAAATAATATAAAAGAAAGATGTCGTGGGAAGCTGAGAAAGATCTCATAGGCTTTCGCCCACTTATCAGATCACGTGAACTTGGTACCTGATCGCATCATCAGTCGGAGACTGTAGAGTACTTTCGAAGGCCTGCCACCTTGTCAGTGGCCAGTCATCCCAAATAAGCCAAGACTGGACACCCTGAGAACTGAGCCAAATCAACAAATCTGCCAGCAGGGGAGAGCTTGTTCAGGCTGACGTACCAGGGGCTGGAAAGCATTAGAAACAGTTCCTGCTGAAAAGCTTTGACAGTTTGGGAAGAAATGTGACAAAATGAATACACAAATTACATATCCGGCTTTCCAAACAGGCCGAGCGCTTTTTACCCTCTTCTGCTTCCTAAAAATCAAAAGCTAACCAATAAACCCTTTTGGTTAGAACGGCATGCAGTCTCCTTTTTTCCTTTGTCTTCTCCACACCATCCTTCCTCATTTTTTTCCTTCTTCCCCATTGCATACTCTTCTTTCTCAGGCTCGGATTTCCCCTCCATCCAGAGACACCCGCCCTCGCTCTGGGATGCTCGGCTCCCCTGTCCGCCCCGCAGGCCCCGCAGGCCCGGGAGCGCAGGCCCTCACCTGCAGGGGAGCGCCGAGCCGCCCCGCGCGGGCTCTGGCAGTGACGTAGCGGCCCGCGGGGTCCGTTGACGTCACTGCCGCAGCGGTCCCCGGCGAAGCGCGAGCGCGGGAGATGTAGGAGGGAACGCCGGCGGGCCCCCGCGGTCGGGGCTGAGCGCGGCGCGGACGCCACGTGCTCCGGCTCTCTGGGGTCGCCGGGGCGAAATGGCGCCCGCCGCGCCCCCCTCACGCCCTCCGCGCGCTGCAGCACGAACGCGGCCGCCCCCGAGCCGGGGCCCGCACGCACGCACGCGCCTGGGCGGGCGCTGCGGCCGGGGCGGCGGGAGCGGCGCGGCGGCAGGACGGGGACCCGCTGGGCGCGGCTCGGAGGCCGCCCGCGCCCCGCCGCCGCCGCGGGCCGTGGCCTCCCTGGGCGCTGCGGCGCGCGGGCGCTGGCTGCGGCGCGGCGTCGTGACGTCACGGCGGCGGCGGCCGTGGTTGGCGCAGGGTCCGCGGCTGCAAAGTGTGAATGTGAAGTCAGGCTCGGGGAGGGCGGGGAGGGGCAGGGCTCCGCGGCGGCGGCGGCCCGAGCTGCTCGCTGCTCGCTGCTCGTTGCTCGCTGGTGCCGAGCCCGCGCGCGGGTCTGGCCGCCGGCTCCGCCGTCTCCTGCGGCACGTCCCCGCGCCGCGCGTGCTCCGCGGTCCCGGCCCGCGCCTCTCGGCCGAGCAGCCCGGGCGGCGGGCTTCCCCTGCAGACTCCGCGCCGCCCCGGCTCGCACCCGTCCCCTCGCCCGGTGAGCCGCGCCTTCCCGCCGCAGCGCCTTCCCGCCGGCCCGGGCGCACGGCTGCTCCCCGGCCGGGTCTGCGCGCCCGCCCTGCCCCCGCCTCGGCCCGGCGCCCCGAGCCGCGGCCCCCTCCCAGCACAGGGGCCGGCGGCCGCGAGCGGGCGGGCGCCGCGCGGAGGCAGGGCGGGCGTATTCAATGGAAGTATGCTACCAGCTGCCGGTGCTGCCCCTGGACAGGCCGGTCCCCCAGCACGTCCTCAGCCGCCGAGGAGCCATCAGCTTCAGCTCCAGCTCCGCGCTCTTCGGCTGCCCCAATCCCCGGCAGCTCTCGCAGGTAATCGCCGCGGGCCCACGCGGGGGGCTGCTCGCTTTTGTTTCCCTCCGCCCACCCGCGGCCCCTCCGCGGCACCCCGGCCCTCGCCGCTCACCCCAGCCCCAGCCCCAGCCCCAGCCGGCCCATTGTTCGGGATTTCTAGGCTAGCCCTCGCTTCGACCGCCTTTGCTTTTCATCCTCTTGCTGTCCGCCCTCAGCCCTCCGGCCTCCTCGACCCCCACCCCGGTGGGAACCTTTAGATCCTCCCGGGCTGTCACGCTCCGTTCCCAGAGGGTTAAGTCTCGGGAATGACTTTGCCCTCTTTCCTTGCTTTCTCCACGTCGCTCTCTGGAAGTTGGGCCCCTCTTTCTTAGCTGCGGGGCCCCGACCGAGCACACCTGTTCACCCCTTCGACACACCTCTCCCCCCATGGCAGTACCGAGTTCGCGCCTCTCCGGCCCCAGCTCGTGCTCTGGGGTGGTCCTTGGAGGAGGGTCTTGCGGTTCTCTTTGAACAATAGGCCTAGACACCCCTTGGCGGTCTTCTCCCGGACTACTCCTTTTCTGCAGATGGGCCTTCAGTAATGTCAGAGGAAGAAGTCTGCAAAGTTGATAGCCACGAATCAGCTTTGTTTTTAATTTGGCAAGATGTTAGGAGAGAAAGCACCGAGGAGCATGCACAGGAAGACTTGGTTTTGAATGGTTCAATACCAGTTGCTCCTGAGAATTGCTGTTTATTCTATGGTGATGCCCATGGCTCAGCCCCTTAGTTCTGGCTAATTTTGATCGCCAGACTTAGAATAGGGAGGCAAAAAGAATTTTGTTTTGAACTGAGTGCCCTCACTGACTGCTGCAGTTTCTGTGTTCATGATCACATTTTAATTCGAATATATTTTATTTTTCCTGTTGCTTATTATTACCTCCTATGGGAGTCTATTTCTCTCTCCAGTTGTGTTGAAGTATTTTCAGCAAAGTCTGTATACCCCCCCCACACACACACAGGTAGTGTGGACAGCACCTTTTAGAGATTTTACTTGTAATAGCTGTCTAGTAAGTATTTATCATTTGTCATTTGCTGTTTTACCCAAATTGTAGAAAGACCCAGAGCCTGTATTTGAGTTTCTTTCTGAATCCTTTTTATTTCAATCAGACTTCTTTCACAGCACAAGGTAGTATGCTAATGAGATCAGTGTAGACTTGTAAAAATTATTCAAGTATTGTCGCGGTTCAAATCATATTACATTGTTACTAATTTTGAAGGTCAGATCTGTGATCTGGGTTTTTAGTACTGCTTAAAGCATTTTCAGGTTTCAGAATTAATGTTGAA
The DNA here is from genome assembly GCA_004027185.1 of Glis glis. NCBI lineage: Eukaryota > Metazoa > Chordata > Mammalia > Rodentia > Gliridae > Glis > Glis glis. The sequence goes on from PVJS01053988.1 coordinate 8,394, forward strand.
GCGATATTAATGCATTGCTGGAAAAGGTTTTTTAATAGTGGTAAATAATGGTCTTTAATGCTACCAACTTTTTTCACTTCTAAATATTATTTTACTTCCTCAGATTAGCAGACACATGACTAATACCCATTTCCAGTTATGGCTACATAATGAAGGCAATCATTTATTAAATTATAAAATAAGCATAATTTTTTTTTTGCTCCCTGAGGAGAAAATGAATGAGAGGGAAGATTCCAAAGGATTTAAACAAGGTTGGTGCCAGGAGTGTTAGCTGATGCCTTAATTAATCCACAGAGACCAAGTTTAAACTCCATTCCTTCTTGACTTTGTTCCTGGGCTTAGATTTAAATGGATAATGGAATTTACAAACTATGATTGTGGCAGATAAAGCAAATATTGTAGGGTTACATCATATTGTACTAACTTTTAAAACTTAAAAAATTTCTAAACCCCAAAAGTAAGTATACAGGAACTTCTTAAATTTTGGACAGAAATTTTCCTAAATTAACACTTTTTTTCTGATCATGATTGCTTCATATAATAATGATGATAAACTTAACTGGATACTGAGATTAGTATGTTTATTATTATCAAGGCTTTGCATATTATTTAATAAGTATATGTTGCTATTGATTTCTTTGGGGGATAGATGGGAATTTGTAATGGAAAAAAGGAAGTAGACAACCGTGATATCTTAGTTAGTGGAAGTTCTATAAAATAAGCATATGGTTAAAACAAAAGCTTTCTTTACCATTGAATCTTTAGTTCCTAATCCTAAAGGTACTGAAATTGTAAAAGTTTAGGTAGCTTTGTAATTTTAAGTAGAATAGTTATTTTAATGTAGTTTTTTATTTTAAAATGTTCAAAACTAGCAATCTTTTCAGTTCTTTATTTTCACCATAGTATTGGATCCCAACTCATAGTAAATACTTAAATGTTTGTTGAATGAGTGAATAAGTAATTCAGTTACCTCTGACTGAGCATCAATTTTAAACAATGAAAGGACATCAAAATAGAGCAGTGACTTATTAATCCAAAATTTGGTTTAGATCTTTAACTGTAGGCTAACAGATCCAGGAAATAGCAGAAAAGATTCTGAGCAACCAAAGTAGGTTTGGAGATTCTCTTGAAGCCTCTGAAATGTAGGCAAAATTTTCTAAATAGCAGGAGATTTGAAATGGGCTGAGAGGCAGCTACAGGCCATTCACACTGAGAGCAGTGAAGGTTGACACCTGACATACCAATAGGTAGGGATGGAAAGCAATACTCTTCTAAACCAACAAGATCTTAAAGGGCACCCTGGGGACATTTAGTTTAGAGTTTGAGTGGTGTACAACACAGTAATTATTAATCAAAATAATGCCTAGTGGATTCTGCTTTTAAAAGCTGAAAGATTTATCCTGTTTTTAAAAAAGATTTCCATGCCCAACAGTTTTAAGTGTTGGCCTTTAAATGGACAAGCTTGAGTTATCTGGAAAATTCATTTATGTGGAACACTAGCTTGTCTTAGGATGCCAAGTAAATGAGGCATTAACTTTTGTTTTAAACTATCTTTTCAAAGGTTAATATCAACCAGGCGTAGTGCGTGCTTGTAATCCCAGTACTCTGGAGGCTGAGACTGGAGGATCCAGGTCCACGGCCAGCCTTAGCTACTTAGTGAGGTCCTCCGCAACTTAGTGAGACCCTGTTTCAAAATAAAGAATAAAAAATAGGGCTGGGGGTATAGCTCAGAGGTAGAATGCCCCTGGTTTCCATCCCCAGTACTGCAAAAAAAAAAAAAAAAAAGGTTAATATGAGTCCCCCCTACCCACCCATACTGGGGATTGAACCCAGGGGCATTCTACCTCTGACCGACACCCCCAGCTCTCTTTATTTTTTATTTTGAAAGCTGGTCTCACTAGGCTGCTGAGGTTCTCCTCCCTAAGTTGCTGAGGCTGGCCTCAAACCTGAGATCCTCCTGTCTCAGCCTCCCAAGTGCTGGGATTACAATATGAGTTTTAAAAAATTATTTGAGTGACGAGGGTAATAGAGGATGCCTGCTTGTTCTTTCTGTTCTTTGCCGTTTTGGGATATCTCTTGTTGATAACTGAGTTTAAACATTTGTCTTTCAGAACAAAGTTCATTCTTGGGGGGAAAAATCCCTAACTTCTTGTATAGGTAGAAGTTTTGTCCTGTTCACCACCGGTGCTTTGCATAGATAGGTGCCCAGTAGATGTGGAAGCTGAGCTAGTGTATTGATGGGGATGCCAGACGACTGCACTTAGGGGTTGTTTCAGTCAGATTTTCTGTACACTGGAAACATCTTATTTGGAATAGAAATTTGAGGTTTCCTTTTTATTTATTTATGTATTTATTTATTTATTTATTTATGGTACTGGGGATTGAACACAGGGGCATTCTACCTCCGAGCTATACCCCCAGCCCTATTTTTTATACTTTATTTTGAAACCGGGTCTCACCAAGTTGCACAGGGCCTCACGAAGTAGCTGAGGCTGGCCGCGAACCCGGATCCTCCGGTCTCCACCTCCCAAGTACTGGGATTACAAGCCTGTGCCACCACGCCCGGCTGAGGTTTCCTTTTTAAAATATGGAAGTATAAGTGTTGTTGAACAAATATTGGTATCTAACACATAAACATATGGCTTTAATACCACCATAAGCCAAATTTGATTTCAAATTCAGCATCTATGTCTTTTTTCTAAAGAAACTATTTGGCAAATATTTACTCACAGAACACCAATGAGGCTCCTTGTAATGCTAAGAAAATGTAAAGAATCTGTAGTTTAAAAAAAAATCCCCTGTGACCCCTCCATCCTAGCATTCCTTTGTGTGCTTTGCCTCCCTCGTACATAAATGTTTTCTAATTGTAGTCATTGTGTCCGTTCTCTCCTCTCTCTAGCAGTGTTCATAGTATATGACAAATTATCAAGGTCCCCTCGGACCCAAAGCCCCTTGGATAAAAGTTGGTTTCTCCTTCAAGAAGCTTGCAGGATTGTGGTGGGAAAAAAAAGGTAGGATTATATTTGGTATAATTACTATATTGGAGTTGCCAAGGCGTGATGAGACTGCAAAGAAGGTATACCAAAATTTCTGGGATAAATCAGGAGTAACCTCATATAGATGTTGAGGCTCTGGCCAAGACTGAAGGTATGTTTCTAGACAAATTGATGAATACAGGGGGAAGAGGAGAGAGGATACTTCAGGTAGATGTGCAGTATGTAGATCAGCCCTGTCCAACAGAACCTTCTGTGCTGACGGACATGTTCTCTGCACTATTCAGTAGGAGAGTCACTGTTTAGGCAGTGGTCACTTGAAATGTGGCTAGTATGACTAAGGAAATGATTTTCAGTTCCGTTTTATGTATAGCTACATATAGCTAGTTGCTACTGTAGTGTCAGAGCAGATGTATAGGTCATTATTTAATGATCATTAGAGGAATGTCAGGTTGAACATTAGTATTTTCAGGTATTCGTGGTTGTATGAAAAATTTCATCTAATAAATACCTTCATTGTGTTTGATAAAGTCTTAAGAATCATTAATTGAGTCAAAAGGTAAGAACATTTTTTTGCTTTCTCAAAAGGCATTTTGAGGTAAAAGGCATTTTGATATAAGATCTAAATGATCTTATATCCCTTTCATGTCCAATCATGTATTACCAGATATTATAAACATTTTGCTGCTGTAGTAGATGTACTGTGGTGTCCTGAGTATGTTTTTTATTACAATGAGCAAGAGTGTGTACTTTCTGAAATGTTGTTTGTACTATTTGCATTTCTTCTTTTGTGAAATTTTATTTGCTTTTCTAAGGGCTCTTATATATCCAACATCAGTTTGTAAATGTGCATTATTCCAAATTACTGTTACCATTGTGATTGCTTCTTCACAAACCTATATGCAGAAGCTTATACAGGGGACAGTGTTTGCCATTAGTGATTTTCTTCATAAGGGACCCCTGCCACTGATTTTGTGGTTGACTTGATGAAAAGGGTCTCCTACTTAAGATTTTCTTTTAGTAGGAATTTCCGATTCTTGCTCCATGCCTCCACCTACTGGTAGAGATGGCTCTTCATTTTCAGAAGATGATGGCTAGAGGAATACCAAGGCAGGGCTGGGCAGAATATGGGAAGAAAAATAAATTGTTGATTGGATAACTGAGTTTCAGAAAAGCCTACCTTCTTGAAGTTTTGAATAGACCAAACGCCAGTTCAGGATCTTCTATATAAAATTTGTGGCAAATGGTGCTTAATAAAGATGCAGTAGGGCTAGGGATATAGCAGAAAATATTGAGAAATCATTTATGAATTTAGTAGACGGTAATAAAAATGCTTTATTTTAGTAGTATCACCCAGTTTTCTTAGTTATATGCATAAAACAACAAGGTGATCTATAATCAAAATTATTTTAATGCTTTGTAGGTAGCAACTGGATTTGATTTTCCTACCTTCCATTTTCATGTAATTGGTGACACCTTGATTTGAAAAAAGATTTGCTAGCCGGGCGTGGTGGCGCACGCTTGTAATCCCAGTACTTTGGGAGGCGGAGACCGGAGGATCCGGGTTCGCGGCCAGCCTCAGCTTGCGCATGTGCGCGAGCGTTCTCTCTCTCTCTCTCTCTCTCTCTCTCTCTCTCTCTCTCCCTGTCTCTCTCTCTCTCTCTCTCTCTCCCCTTAGTGAGGCCCTCCGCAACTTCGTGAGACCCGGTTTCAAAATAAAGTATAA
>PVJS01053989.1:0-13112 GCA_004027185.1 Glis glis
GAGACCCTGCTCCCAAATAAAAAATAAAATAGGTCTGGGGGTGTCGCCCAGAGGTAGAAGGCCCCTGGTTCATCCCCAGTAAAACACACACACACACACACACACACACACACACAGAGAGAGAGAGAGAGAGAGAGAGAGAGAGAGAGAGAGAAACATACAAAAAACTATGATGGGGCCCAAGACCTTGACTTGTAGGCCCAGTTTTTCTCCTGCGTTTCCATGCGACCTTGGGGAAGGTCCCTTTACCTTCTTAGGCGTCACAAGGGACGTTGCAAGGATTATACTGGATGCCCCTTAATGCCTAACCAGCTTGAAGCCCCCTAATTCTAACTTTCTCTGACCTTGCTACTCAGTCCTCAGACCTTTGGCCGAGGCAAGCCAAAGTGGGTATGTAGGCACTCAGTCCCCACCCCAGGCCTAGGACACCAAATCTCCATGTGTGTATGTGTGTGTGTGTGTGTGTGTGTGTGTGTGTGTGTGTACGTGTGTGTGTGTTGCTAGGGATTGAACCCAGGGGTATTTTTACCTTCGAGCTACACCCCCAGCCCCATTTTATTTTTAAATTTTTTATTTGGAAACAGGGTCTTGCTAAGTTGCTGAGGCTGGCTTTGAACCTGTGATCCTCCTGTCTCAGCCTCCCACGTACTGGGATGACAGGGGTGTGCCACCAAGCCCAGCTCAAACCTGCATTTTAACAAGACAGGCAGGCGATTTCCTTGTGCGGTAAGTAACATCGAGACACTCTGCTCTGCTGTTTATTGATAGAGTCGACTGTAGGGCTGGGGTTGTAGCTGGGTGGTGGCGCGCTTGCCTACCATGTGCCGAGACCCTGGGTTCCATCCCCAGAGCTACAGTCAACCAATCAATTTGAGGCACCTTAGAGGAAGAAGAACCAGAACCAGGCGTGGTGGCGCGCACTTGTAATCCCAGTACTTGGGAGGCTGAGACAGGAGGATCGCAGGTTCGAGGACAGTCTCAGCTACTTAGTGAGGCTTCAGCTACTTAGTAAGACCCTGTTTCAAAATAAAGAATAAAAACAGGGCTGGGGGTGGAGCTCAGAGGTAGAATACCCCTGGGTTCAATCCCAGGTACCACCAAAAAAAAAAAAAAATATTCTGACCTTTCCCCCGTCCCGCTCTGTCTCTGGGGCCAGGTGGAAGTCAGTTCCAGTCTCCTCTGTGCCTCAGATCAGCCCTTTAGCCTTGGGCAAGTTACTTGCCCATCTGAAGAAAGTAATAGTCCCCTGTAGGATGCTTCGGGGGTCACGAGATGAAGGTCGAGAGCGCTTAGCTCGGCCCTGCACACCACAGCAGCGAATGCCATCCCCGAAGGGCAAAGCCACTACATCCTGTAGCGGTGATGGAGATTACGAAACTACAGGGGTCATTATTATGAATAATCCTGGAGATAGGATCAACTAGAGCTACCATGAAAAGATCGTCCCCAGACACATCCGGGAATCTCACAGAGAAACCTCCGTGGTCGTCACCATTTATTTATTTATCTACTTATTTATTTTGCTGTACCAGGGATTGGACCCAGGGGCGTTCTACCTCTGAGCTACACCCCCAGTCCTATTTTTATCCTTTATTTTGAAACTGGGTCTCACGAAGTTGCGGAGGGCCTAACTAAGTAGAGAGAGAGAGAGAGAGAGAGAGAGCTGAGGCTGGCCGCGAACCCGGATCCTCCGGTCTCCGCCTCCCAAAGTACTGGGATTACAAGCGTGCGCCACCACGCCCGGCTATTTTATTCTTTATTTTGAAACAGGGTCTCACTAAGTTGCTGAGGCCATCCTCTAACCTGCGACCCTCCGGTCTCAGCCTTCCAAGTACTGGGGATTACAAGCGTGCGCCACCACGCCCGGCAACACTTTTTATTTTTACCACTCGCTGGCCTCCAACCTGTGATCCTCCTGTCTCAGTCTTGCGAGTACTAGGGTTACAGGTGAGTGCCACTGCTCCCTGCCAGATTCACATTATTTTGAGTTCACAGATGAGAACCCCGAGGCTTCCTTAGACAAGCAAGCTGCCTAGGTTCCCCAAGGCGACAGGTGTCTCTTGAACACACCCTGGCCTGGTGCTCACAGCTTCTCCTTCATCCAAGACGCCCGGTGCACACCAGCTGTGCTACTTGTGCACACCAACCATGCTACTTTCACACACCAACCGTGCTACTTGGGAAACGTGAGCTTGTTGCTCTATCCTGGGGGATTCCATGTTCTTTAGTGGAACACCTGGTGGGAGAAAAGGAGAATGTAAAACCCCAAAGGGAATTGTTACCAGTACTATGAGTGACAAAGTTTGATTAACTTGATGGACAGCGACAAAATTTGATTAACAGTGTGCTTTTTTTTTTTTTTGCGGTACCGGGGATTGAACCCAGGGGCGTTCTACCTCCGTGCTACGCCCCCGGCCCTATTTTTTTATACTTTATTTTGAAACCGGGTCTCACGAAGTTGCAGAGGGCCTCACTAGGTAGAGAGAGAGAGAGAGAGAGAGAGAGAGAGAGACCTGAGGCTGGCCGCGAACCTGGATCCTCTGGTCTCTGCCTCCCAAAGTACTGGGATTACAAGCGTGCGCCACCACGCCTGGCTCAACAGTGTGCTTTTGATCGACAGGGTGCTGAGAAATACTGCAGCATAGTTGTAAACAAATATTATGGGATAGAATATAGCATAGCTGTAAACAAATATAGGATAGCATATACCATAGCTGTAAACAAATATTATAGGATAGAATATTATAGCATGGTTGTAAACAAATATGATGGATAGAATATAGCAGAGCTGTAAACAAATATTATGGGGTAGAATATTATGGGATAGGTAAGCAACCAATTAGAAGAAAGAAAGCCACCTGGGCAACCCACTAACCAATCAGAAGAAAGATAAACAATCCAGTCCTGACTACACAGAAAAACCCTACATAAAGAAGAACCCGGAGGCGGAGACCGGAGGATCCCGGTTCGCGGCCAGCCTCAGCTCTCTCTCTCTACTTAGTGAGACCCTCCGCAACTTCGTGAGACTCGGTTTCAAAATAAAGTATAAAAAATAGGGCCAGGGGTGTAGCTCGGAGGTAGAATGCCCCTGGGTTCAATCCCCGGTACCGCAAAAAAAAAAAAAAAAGAAAAAAAAAGAAGAACCCAAGCGGGCGTGGTGGCGCACGCTTGTCATCCCAGTACTTGGGAGGCTGAGACAGGAGGATCCGGGTTCGCGGCCAGCTTCAGCTACTTAGTGAGGTGCTCTGCAACTTAGTGAGACCCTGTTTCAAAATAAAGAATAAAAAATAGGGCCGGGGAAGCCGGGCGTGGTGGCGCACGCTTCCAATCCCAGTACTTTGGGAGGCAGAGACCGGAGGATCCGGGTTCGAGGCCAGCCTCAGCTCTCTCGCTCTCTCTCCCTGTCTCTCTCTCTACTTAGTGAGGCCCTCCACAACTTCGTGAGACCCGGTTTCAAAATAAAGTATAAAAAATAGGGCCGGGGGTGTAGCGCGGAGGTAGAACGTCCCTGGGTTCAATCCCCGGTACCAAAAAAAAAAAAAAAAAAAAAAAAAAAGAAGAAGAAGAAGAACCCAAGACCAGTTGGATGTTAAGGAGGCAGAAGGTGCTCAACTCTGTTGATCCCTGTCACCTGACCCCTAAAGAGCGACGCAAGCTCCAAAAGTCCCGGGAGCCGCTTGCCTGGTGCCAGTGGACCAGGACTAGACCAGGCTCAACAGCCGGAACCTCCCGCTTCGCAGATTGGACTCTAATTGGATTTTGAACTGAGAGTGAGCAGACTGTGTGGACTTGAACTTAACATTTGTGCGTAGCTAATAGAATATGCTTTGACTCCCCGTTTGACCAAAGTCCACCGGGGATAGCACTGAACATCGTGCGGGGATTGCCCCCTCCCCCTTTTGCTTTATGATCAATAAAGCTGACATTGTGGAAAGACACAAATTGCGTGCGCTCCTTCTCTTACGAAGCTGCGCGCTCACGATGGGAATGAAAGTGTGCGCGGAGCGCGAGCTGCACGGTGCAACCGTGGACACCAGGGGGTCGCCAGCCGGGTCAGAGCTGGAGCACTCCAGGTCCTTCCAGGCCACAAACTTCAGAACCTGAAACCCCCGAGGGCCGGAGGAGGAGGGGGAGGCGAGCCCCGGCGCCCCAGACTCCAGGGCCTGCCCCCGGAGCGCTTTCCATCCGTTGCCAGAACTTTTTCAAATTTGGCTTCCAGGTGCAGGAGTTCTCCGGCCTCTGGAAGAGCGCGGGCGTGCGCAGGGGTGCAGGGGAGCAGAGGTGCAGGGGTGCAGGGGCGCAGGGGGGCAAGGGGTGCAGGGGCGCAGGGGCGCAGGGCCGCAGGGACTCAGGGGCGCAGGGGCGCAGGGGCTCAGGGGCACAGGGGCGCAGGGGTGCAGGGCCCGGAGCGCGGCCGAGGTCGCAGACTGGCTGGCGGCGAGCTGTCGGGCGCTGGGCGGGCTGGGGGCAGCGGCCAGGGGCGGGGACTGGGCCGGGGGCGGGTCCCCTGCGCCCCGCAGCCAGGTCCTTGCGCCCCGGCAGCACCGCGCCAGGCACATGGAAGGTCCCTTGGACCCCGCGCCCGGGCCGGGGGGCCCCGAGGCCACCTCGGAGCGCCGGGGGCTGCGCTGCCCGCTGCTGTCGGAGCTGCGAGAGGAGCTGCGTGCGCTCCTGGTGCTGGCGGGCCCCGCGGTGAGTCAGGTGGCCCCGGTGGCAGGCTGGTCCTGGCACGCTGGGGGCCCCGGGGTGACTTGGTGGAGGCGGAATCAGAGCGCGCTGGCCGCGGGCGGGCAGTGGGTGGGCGCCAGCCCCCAGGGTGCGGAGAGCCAGGGAGGCGCCCCGGTACCTCTGCATGCGTCCTGGCCGAGGGCCGACAGCTCGGCGCCCCCGGGCTGGGCGGACCCGCCTGGCACAGCTGGCACAGCTGGCATAGCTGGCTCCGGGGGCGCGGGCGGCACCCGCCTCCAGCGTTAGGACGCACTGGGGAGCCGGTCCCTGCTCCCTAAGATCCCCCTCACCCCTCGTGCCTTCTCGGGGCGCTGCTTTCCAGAGACCTAAAATTACCTGGACTTCAAACCCCTCGGTTTCTTTGCAGTTTTCTAGGGGCAAAATCCGGGTGCTCAGGGATCTTAACGATCGTGAGGCTTGGAAGGAGGCAAATTGTCTAGCGTGCATTTATTTATTTATTTTGGTACTGGGGATTGAACCCAGGGGCATTCTACCGCTGAGCTACACCCCCAGCCCTATTGTATTTTGAAACAGGGTCTCACTAACTTGTGGAGGGCCTTACTAAGTAGCTGAGGCTGGTCTTGAACCTGCTATTCTCCTGCCTCAGCCTCCCAAGTACTGGGATTACAGGCGTGCACCACAGCACCCGGCTAAAATAAAAAAATTTTAATGTGATTCTCTTTGGGGTTGTAGTGTTCTTATCTAAGGGTTTCTTTTCTTTTCTTTTTGTGGTACTGGGGATTGAGCCCAGGGGCATTCTACCTTGGAGATACACCCCCAACTCTATTTTATTTTTTATTTTGAAACAGGTTCTTACTAAATTGCAGAGGGCCTCACTAAATAGCTGAGGCTGGCCAGGAACCTGTGATCCTCCTGTCTGGGATTACAAGCGTGCACTATCATGCCCGACTGGATTTTTTTTTTTAAATTAGGCCTCTTTCTACCTATCTCTTAAAAGTAATGTGGGGTTTATTTTATTTATTTATTTATTTATTTATTATTTATTTATTTATTTATTTTTGGTACTGGGGATTGAACCCAGGGTCATTCTAATTCCGAGCTATACCCCAGCCCTATTTATTTTTATTTCAAAACAGGGTCTCTCTAAGTTGATGAGAGTCCCACCACTTACTGAGGCTGGCTGCGAACTCGTGATCCTCCTGTCTCAGCCTCCCAAGTACTGGGGTTACACGCATGTGCCACCACGCCCGGCTGTAATGTGGGTTTTAAAAATTGAGCCCAACCTCAGCAATTTAGTGAGACCCGGTTTCTAAATAAAAAATAAAAAGGAGCCAGGCATGATGGCACATGCCTGTGATCCCAGTACTTGGGAGGCTGAGACAGGAGGATTGCAGGTTCATGGCCAGCCTCAGCAACTTAGTGAGGCCTTTAGCAACTTAGTGAGACCCTGTTTCCAAATAAAAAACATTAAAAGTCAGACTGGGGGATGTAGCTCAGAGGTAGAATGCCCCTGGGTTCAATCCCCAGTCCCACATAAAAAATAATAATAAATAAATAAAAATAAAAAGGGCTGGGGGTGTTGCTCAAAGGTAGAATGCCCCTGAGTTCAATCAATCTCCAGTACAAGAAAAGAACCATAAAACATAATCTCATTCATGTTTTCCTGCCAGTTTGGGTGTTTGTCAAGCTCCAGGGGGTAGGGGAGCCACTTAACTGGACAGGGAGCAGCTAGTACGTGTTAAGGCCGGCATGCCTTTGGTCCCGGGCAGGCATCTGCGCCTGCGCGGGTTGGGGCGGCAGGTGTGGTCTCCCCATTCTTGGTGGGGTCTGGTGATAGAGTTGTCGTGTGCAGATGGCAAAAGGCAGGAACTGGAAATCCGTCCAGCGTGTAGGAGTTTGTGACGCCTGGGGCAGACTGGCAAGAACTCCTGGTTTGGAATCTGGAGTCCTGGGCCTCAGTGCTCTGTGTTGCCCAAATTAAAGGTCCGGGCAACCCACGGCCTTCTAGCCAGAGCTGAGGGTTGGTGGGAAGGGATCAGTTTACTCAAGGGGACCCCAGGGGTGCAAAAGGCTTTTATAGGAAGGGAAAGGGGGGCTACGTGCTGAGTGGGGTCGTCAGTATTTTAGGTTGTCTCCTGTTCCCCAGAATGTCACAATGGATCTCAACTTCCTGGGCCAGCCAGCCAGTGCCTGCCTGCAGTTTCTTTCTTCAGTTTCTTTCTTCCTTCCTTCCTTCCTTCCTTCCTTCCTTCCTTCCTTCCTTCCTTCCCTCCTTCCTTCTTTCCTTCCTTCCTTTCTCTCTCTCTCTTTCTCTCTTTCTTTCTTTCTCTTTCTTTCCCTTCCTTCCTTCCTTCCTTCCTTCCTTCCTCCCTCCCTTTTCCCTTCCCTTCCCTTCCCTTCCCTTCCCTTCCCTTCCCTTCCCTTCCCTTCTCTTCTCTTCTCTTCTCTTCTCTTCTCTCTTCCTCTCGTTCTCTCTCTCTTCCTCCTTCCTCTTTCCCTCCTCCTCCTTCTCCTCTTTCTCCTTCTACATCTTTTTGGGTACCAAGGATTGAATCCAGGGGCATTCTATCTTGGAACTTCACCCCCAGCCCTTTTTATTTTTTATTTTGAAATAGTTATCATGTGCTGGCCTCAAACCTGTGATCCTCCTGTCTCAGCCTCCCAAGTACTGGGATTATAGGCATGTGCCACTGTGCCCAAATGATCCTCCCTCCTCCCTCCTTCCCTCTTTCCCTTCCCTCCTCCTCTTCTTTCCTCCTCCTTCCATCTTCCTCATCCTCCTTTTTATATTTATTTATTTATTTATTGTGGTACTGGGGATTGAACCCAGGGGCATTCTACCTCTGAGCTACACCCCCAGCCCTATTTTATTCTTTATTTTGAAACAGGGTCTCACTAAGTTGCGGAGGGCCTCACTAAGTAGCTGAGGCTGGCTGCAAACCTGTGATCCTCCCGTCTCAGCCTCCCAAGTACTGGGATGACAAGCATGTGCCACCACGCCTGGCTCTCATCCTCTTTTTAAATTTACCTGCTTTGTGTTGGTCGATGCACAGAACCAAAGTATCAGCGTTCTGGGTTCTGTCGTCTAAAGAAAGAGGGAGCAGTTAGCATCTTAAACATCTAGGTGGGCTCTTTCTTCAGCTTCCTCTCAGGATGGAAAGGGGCAGCCAAGGAGAGCTCCAAAGAAGGAGTCCTCCTGCACCCGCTTTTTTTTTGCGGTACTGGGGATTGAACCCAGGGGCATTCTACCTCCGAGCTACACCCCCAGCCCTATTTTTTATTCTTTATTTTGAAACAGGGTCTCACTAAGTTGCAGAGGGCCTCACTAAGTACCTGAGGCTGGCCGCGAACCCCGATCCTCCAGTCTCAGCCTCCCAAGTACTGGGATTACACCACGCCGGGCTCCTGCACCCACTTTGATCTCCCGAGGGGTGTTGGAGACAGCACCTCCTAACCTCCACCGGGCCAGCCTCCGCCCTTCCAGCCTCCGCCCTGCCCCTCTGCCTGGGCAGCTCATCATTCAGCCTCGGGCTGGACGTCTCCGCCTGCGGGTCCTTCTCTGACTTCCTGCCGCTTCCTCGACACTCACCGGGCGAATGTGCTTCTCTTCGCATCTTCCCCATCTTCCCTCCTGAACCCTGGGCTCCATCGCGCAGGATCGGAGCGAGGGAGTCTGGTTAATGCACATCCAGACCCACGGCGATCGGGATGAACTTTGTGCCCCAGAGACACTGTCCTGACCGGCCTAGGCCCAGTCAGGTGACTCCGGGCTGGAGCTTCCGCACGTGTCCAAGGAGGACGCTGCCCACATGACCTCTCATGCTCCTTCCAGTGCCGACCTTTTGCTGCTCTGGAGACTGGAGAGTGGACTTTCAGGCCCCCAGGCAGGGAGCAAACAGATCCTTCTAGAACCCTCCTGCGGTCCACCAAGCAAGTTTGTGTCTGTTCTCTTTCCAGGTGGCAGCCCCGGGGAGCAGCCTCTCAAGCTGCTAGGTGGTACATGTCGGTACATGTCTTTATCTTGCTACCAAATTTGTGTATCGCCGCCTGGCCACAAAATGAGCAGGGTCTCTGGACAAGAAGAAGGGACAGAAGCATGGGGCGCAGTGGCGGATGCCTGTAATCCTAGTACTTGGGAGGCTGAGACAGGAGGATCGCAGGTTCGAGGCTAGCCTCAGCAATTTAGCGAGGCCCTCAGCAACTTAGCAAGATCGTGTTTCAAAAAGTAAAACAAGAGCCAGGTGTGGTGGTGCACCCGTGTAATCCTAGTACTTGGGAGGCTGAGACAGAAGGATTGCTAGTTTGAGTAATAGCTTCAGCAATGTGGTGAGACTCCCAGAAATCTAGCGAGGCTCTGTAGCAAAACAGGAAAAATAAAAAGGACCAGTGGTGCCGGGCGTGGTGGCGCACGCTTGTAATCCCAGTACTTTGGGAGGCGGAGACCGGAGGATCCGGGTTCGCGTCCAGCCTCAGCTCGCTCTGTCTCTCTCTCTCTCTCTCTCTCTCTCTCTCTCTCTCTACTTAGTGAGGCCCTCTGCAACTTCTTGAGACCCGGTTTCAAAATAAAGGATAAAAAATAGGGCTGGGGGCGTAGCACGGAGGTAGAACGCCCCGGGGTTCAATACCCGGTACTGCAAAAAAAAAAAATAAATAAATAAATAAAAATAAAAAGGACCAGTGGTGTGCTCAGAGGTAGAACACCCTGGGTTCAATCCCCAGTACAAAAAAAAAAAGTCCGCACAGTAGCTAGACATGGTGCCATGTGACTGTAATCCCAGTTCTTGGGAGGCTGAGACAGGAAGGTTGAAGCCAGCCTCAGCAACTTAGCAAAGTCCTGTTTCAAAATAAAAAATGGCTGGGGTGTAGCTCAGTGGTAGAATGCCCCTGGGTTAAGCCAGGCGTGGTGGTGCATGCTTGTAATCCCAGTACTTGGGAGGCTGAGACAGGAGGATCGCAGGTTCGCAGCCAGCCTCAGCTACTTAAGTGAGGCCCTCCACAACTTAGTGAGACCCTGTTTCAAAATAAAGAATAAAAAATCGGGCTGGGGTTGGAGCTCAGAGGTAGAATGCCCCTGGGTTCAATCCCCAGTACCCCCCCAAAAAAGAATGCCCCTGGGTTCTATCCCCAGTACAAGACAAAAAAAAAGAAAACAAATATAAAGGAAATCAGATTTCTCAGCTCCAGGGACCTCCTAAATCAGTCTGGTGACATGGGCCAGGGCACAGGCATTTTGGACACTTGCTCTTCCCAGGTGACCCTATATACACACATACACAGGCCACAATCTGTGGTTAGGATCACCTACAGGGCTTGAGGCCAGGATGTGAGAAGTTAGTAAATCTTTTATTATTATTATTATTATTATTATTATCATTATTATTTGTGGTATCAGGGATTGAACCCAAGGGTGCTCTACCACTGAGCTACACTCTGGTTCTATTTTATTTAATTTTTTTTTTTTGCGGTACCGGGGATTGAATGCGGGGCGTTCTGCCTCCGCGCTACACCCCCGGCCCTATTTTTTTTATACTTTTATGTTGAAACCAGGTCTCACGAAGTTGCGGAGGGCCTCACTAAGGAGAGAGAGAAAGAGACAGAGAGACAGAGAGAGAAAGAGGGAGAGAAAGCTAGCTGCTAGCTGAGGCTGGCCATGAACCCGGATCCTCCGGTCTCCACCTCCCAAAGTACTGGGATTACAAGCGTGTGCCACCACGCCCGGCTCTATTTTATTTTTTATTTAATTTATTTAATTAACTTATTTTTTGTGGGACTGGGGATTGAACCCAGGGGCATTCTACCTCCGAGCGACACCCTCAGCCCTATTTTTTATTCTTTATTTTGAAACAGGGTCTCACTAAGTTGCAGAGGGCCTCACTAAGTAACTGAGGCTGGCCGCGAACCCAGATCCTCTGGTCTCAGCCTCCCAAGTACTGGGATTACAAGCGTGCGCCACCACGCCCTGCTTCCTTGGACTTTTGTAGAAGAGACATCTAACTATTCCCACCCCTGGACTGGGCGCTCACCCTAAGAAAAGTCCCCATCCTCACCCAAGTGAAAAAGATGTTCAGAGAAGTATGATTTATAATAGCAAAATCTGTCTCTCTCTCCCTGTCTCTCTCTCCCTGTCTCTCTCTACCTAGTGAGGCCCTCCGCAACTTCGTGAGACCCGGTTTCAAAATAAAGTATTAAAAAAAATAGGGCCGGGGGTGTAGCGCGGAGGTAGAACGCCCCTGGGTTCAATCCCCGGTACCGCACAAAAAAAAAAAAATCTGAGGTAGGTTCCAAAGGCCTGACGATAGGGAAGACCAAGAATGTTTTCTTGTGAAACCGTGAAAACCGGCTTACATATGGCCTGCAGGGGGACAGGGATCTGTGGAGTGGAAACACGGAGTTCCGTGAGGAAGGAGAAAACAGATCAGATTCTGTGAACACCACCATGTGATGTTTGATACCCACAAAGGCTTCACAGACATTGATCTGGAAAGATTGGGGAATGATTCCTTGGCTTTTAAAGGTATAGGAATGGCTGGGTGTGGGGGCGCACACTTGTAACACCAGTACTTGGGAGGCTGAGACAGGAGGATTGCAGGTTTGCAGCCAGCCTCAGCTACTTAGTGAGGCCCTCCGCAACTTAGTGAGACTCTGTTTCAAAATTTAAAAAATAATAAAATAGGGCTGGAGGTGTAGCTCAGAGGTAGAATACCCCCTGGGTTCCATCCCCAGTACCACAAAAATATAAAAAATAAAATAAAATAAAGATGAATTTATTTGTTTATTTATTTATTATTTTTTATTTTTGGTACTGGGGATTGAACCCAGAGGCATTCTACCTTCGAGCTACACCCCCTAGTCTGATTTTATTTCTTACTTGGAAACAGGGTCTCGCTAGGTTGATGAGAGTCTTACTACTTGCTGGGGCTGTCCTCGAACCTGCGATCCTCCTGTCTCAGCCTCCCAAGTACTGGGATTACAAGGCTCATGCCACTATGCCCGGCGTATATGAATGAATTTAAAGAGACACCAGCCAGGCATGGTGGTGCATATCTGTAATATCAGTACTTGGGAGACTGAGACAGTAGGATCGCAGGTTTGAAGCCAGCCTCAGCAATTTAGGGAGACCCTCACAACTTAGGGAGATCCTGTTTCAAAATAAAAAATGAAAAGGGCTGGGGGTGTAGCTCAGAGAAAGAGTGCCCCTGGGTTCAATCCCTAGTAACACGCACGCACCCACGCACGCACATATGCACACAACCGCGTATGCACGTATGCACACACCCACGCACACACGCATGTACACACGCATGCACGCACCCACACTAGCACACATGCACAACCCACGCATGCACATACCCACGCACGCACGCACACATGCACACACCCACATGCACACACCCATGCACGCATACACACACCCACGCACGCACGCATGCGCGCACTAAGCATCCCTGAGTGACGCCACAGAGAACTTCTATAAGGGAAGTGGGGCATCTAAATCATGCCACCATGTCCTGGTATGACGCAATGGCGGTGCATTATGGACTGGAGGCCTCCTCGCTGTTGAAGGCCGGCTCTCTCCAGGAAGATTCTCACTGAGGAATCTGGGATAACAAGGGGGTTATCCAGGAAGGCAGCCTCTGAAAACTTGAGAAGAAATTTAATATGGTCTATGGCGTGAGAAACCGAAGTGAAAAATACACCAAAAAGGCTGGGATTTTCTCAGAAATACAATTCTGGAGCCGGGCGTGGTGGCGCACGAGTGTAATCCCAGTACTGGGGAGGCTGAGACAGGAGGATGGCAAGTTTGGCCAGCCTCAGCTACTTAGCGAGACTCTCAGCAACTTAGTGACACCCTGTTTCAACATAAATAAATAAATAAATAAATAAATAAATAAATAGTGCTGGGGGTGTCTCTCAGAGGTAGAATGCCCCTGGGTTCCATCCCCAGTACCCCCACACACACTAGGATTCTGGGGGGACGGAGAGAGGATGGTTAATGATACAGGGTGTAGTTGGGTAGGGAGAATACTACTTTTTTTAAGTACTGGGGATTGAACCCAGTGGTGTTCTACTTCTGAGCTACACCCCCAGCCCTATTTTGTTTTTTATTTTGAAACAGGGTCTCACTAAGTTGCTGAGGGCCTAAGTTGCTGAGGCTGGCCTCGACCTGTGATCCTCCTGCCTCAGCCTCCTAAGTACTGGGATTACAGGCATGTGCCACCATGCTGGGCTCAGGGGCAATGACTTTTAAGTAGTTAATTAATAATCATATATATTGTTATATACATACATATATACATACATATATATATATATATATATATATATATATATATATATAGTGTGTGTGTGTGTGTGTGTGTGTGTGAGACTGGAGATTGAACCCAGGGGCATTCTACCTCCAAGCTACACCCCCAGCCCTATTT
>PVJS01053990.1:0-13115 GCA_004027185.1 Glis glis
TCTCTCTCTCTCTCCCTGTCTCTCTCTCTCTCTGTCTCTCTCTCTCTCTCTACTTAGTGAGGCCCTCCGCAACTTCGTGAGACCCAGTTTCAAAATAAAGTATAAGAAATAGGGCCGGGGGCGTAGCGCGGAGGTAGAACGCTCCTGCGTTCAATCCCCGGTACCGCAAAAAAAAAAAAAAATGTATGCCCTAGACAGTTTAAGTAGATAAGTCCAGTGAAAAACATTGAACCTGTAAACACAGCCAATTTCCCAACATGTACACCAGTAAATGATTTGAACAAAAACACTTGTATTGGACTAAGAAGCAGATTCTAAAGATGAAATACTGGAATTGGACCAGCTTCCAGCTGGATGGCAATGTGGATGCTCTCACTGATGGTAAGTAGAGTATATTTCTTGGTATGTTCTAGAGTGTTATTGCAAAGACTTCATCCATGATATTCTGGGATGGGTTACATGAAGAATAGAAAATGCTAATAGTGCAGTGCCTTACATTTGAGAGGTATGGGAGAAATGGTAACTATAAGGGCTGTGGACATGGGGGGGTGTTACTAAGCATTAGAGACTCTTCAGAAAAAAAGGAAATGATAGTTTCATATCTATTAATCAAAGTGTGAGACTTGGAGAGCCTCCAACACATTGTTTAAAGAGACTCTTAAGCAGTTGGAGGACAGACACATATGAAGATCAGGTCCCAAATGGTAGAACATTATAGAAGATTGAATTCTCAGGCTAGGTAAGTTTTCTACACCGAGGTAAAGTTGACTAGAGAAGAAGTGGGACTCTGAAATTTGGAATGGGGATGTCTGTGTAGATGCACTTGGGATTTTTGAACCTTCAAACTCTTCTGAACCATGTGGGTCTGCAGAGGAGGCCAATCATTCATTATTAGAAGATGGAAGGCCTTTTTCTCTTGCTCAAATATTATGCAAAGGACTCAAATGAGGCAGTTCCTTCTAAGACAGTGCTTTCCCTTTTCAGGATCTGCCTCCATCTTTATCCTGGCTAATTCCATATTTGGGGTCAAATATTTGCATAGTTCATGTGGGGAAGTATCAGTTGACTACGAGAGGATAAATAGTATATGTTAAAGGGCACAGGGACCTGGCTTATACATACAGTCAGAAAATATGACAATATGACTGGGAAGAAATCTTGAGGGTGATAGGTCAAGGGAGTGGGGTATAAAGCTGACTCAGGAAGAATTTGTTAACAGGAAGATCCTTTCCAGTCATATTTTGGCCACAAAAATGGGCTTATCTGGTACTGACGTTCTACTTGAAAGCTTAGAGAGAAAATACTTGTCATTAAATAAAGCAGGATGTTAGAACTTCCATCTTAAATAAATGAGAAATGTGGGAATTACGGAGCGGGCCTTCTATATAAGAAAAGAAAAGCCACTAGCTTGTTGCAGTGGCTCATGCCTGTAGTCCCAGTACTTGGGAGGCTGAGTCAGGAGGATTGTAGGTTCAAGGCCAGCCTTAGCAACTTACTGTGACCCTCAGCAACCTAGTGAGACCCTGTTTCAAAATAAAAAATAAAATAGGGCTGGGGGTGTAGCTCAGAGGTAGAATGTTCCTGGGTTCAATCCCTAGTGCCACACACAGAAAGAAGAAAGAAAGAAAGAAAGAAAGAAAGAAAGAAAGAAAGAAAGAGAAAGAAGCTTACCACACTCCCTAGGATACTCCATTTTCTGAGGCAGTAAGGAATGCACTGGTGATGGGACAGCAGCGTAACTGAGAGCTCAGAGATACTTTTCATAACTTGGCTCCTAGTAATTCTGTGGATTTTAGGATCTTGGAGTAGTTGAGGTCAGGTGGCAATATTTATCATCAAAGGCAAGGTGAGGAAGTGTAATAGATACTATCATACTTCATCCAGGTACCATCTTCTTCAGGGGTGACTTACACCCTGGTTTCTGGGAATATTGGCTGCTACTGGCCTCGAAGAAATGGACCATCCAAGGTTATATACTCCTTTCCAGGAAATAGCCCTTTTCCAGTGATTGAATAATGGGGGATCTAAAGGCCTTGCCTGAATTTGGGACAATAATGAGGAGTGTTTCTAGCTTCAGAACTCCCTACAGAATTGGTTAAAGTCTTATATTTAAAACTTCATTGACAATGTGCTACATAAACCTTACCAAGTAGGATACCTAATGTGGTTGTTAACCTGAATGCTGTAGTTTTGCAAGAATGAATTAAAATTACTTTGCCTATATAATATGTTTCTGCTAACTTGGTAAATACATTCTATACTTGCCCTTAAAGAAGGAAGATCAGGAACAGATTGCATCCAAAAAGGAGGGTCAACAATTTATACTTTAAGTTTCATCTCAAGGCCATATTAATTCTATTTGTCATAATATAATCCGAAGGGACCTAGATCATCTGGACACATAGACTGTTTCTCCCCTACATTAATGATATCATGTAATTGGGATCTGTTAAGCAAGAACTGGACAGTGTTCTGAGTTCTGGATGCCTTGATATTCATGCTCCAGAAGGTAGGAGGAAATCCTAAAAAATTCAGGAATATGCCACATTACTGAAGTGTTTGAGGATCTAGTGCTTTAGTTGCACCTTTATATCTCCTACAGAATACAGGACCTTGTACTTTTTAATACCTAAGGAAGAAGTGCAAAGCTTGTTAGGGCCTTTTTGAAATCAACATATTTTACACTTAGGATTACTTCCATGCTCAGCCATTTGGTGAAGCATTTGAGAGGGACTCAGGTCGAGATCAAGAAAAGACAATACGATGGGTCCAGCCCTGCTAGGTACAGAAATATGCTGTGTGGAGTTTCTGGTGAGACCAAATAGGAGAAACATAGAGTTCAAATAGGAGACCCAAAGTTCTGGAGTAAGTACAAGCCTCTATGTAGCTTACAACCACTATACAGCACTCAAAAAGCTCTTGGCATGCTATTGGCTCTAAGAGAACTGGGCATCTCACCAGCTGTCAAATAGAGATGATCGGCCCTCAGGCTCTGACTCAGATTCTCAGCACCCCTTTTCCCACTTATGTAGGCCGACCAAAACTAATGATTGACCTATGTGAAGATACAAAGGAGTACAGCCTTCTGTCCTTATCACGAGGCCAAATCTGCGGTCTAGTTTACATTCCAGAGTTTCTCCATGGTATCAAACTAAAGCTGGTCTCCAGACAAGACCACATTCTTCCTGGGTTATTTTCTTTACCTTATCTTGCTTCCTTTACCTCCCCACTGGAAGAAATAAATAATTTTACAAGGATTCTTATCTCAGGCTGTGGCTAGGGATCCTGACCTAAGGCAGGAATCACTGGTGGTGAAGGGTGGTGTTTGAAGCAGTGCATGCAATGAGATCACTTAGGAAGAGTGCAGGGTGAGAGCCAACCTGGAGAATAACTGTGGTCAAAGAGCAGAAATAGGAAGAAAATACAAGATTCCAAGTAGGAAATAGATCAAGAGAGTGTTGTAGAAGCCAAAAAAGCGTGTGTCAAGAAAGAAACAGGTGGGAAGAAAGCTATGGCAGGTGCTATTAGTTCTCTTGCCAAATTTCTTGGGTTCTCTTCACTGGGGAGTTTTGCCCTCATACCTGCTACATCTGGTAGTTGCTACAATGTCTGTTTGGCAGAGGGCACAAAAGCCATGATTCTCTGCTTCAGGGTAGAACAGACTCTGAAGTATGCTTTAAGATCTGAGGCTTCCTGTGGAATCAGATGGAGGTCACTCTTCACCTGAAAAGGTGTCCTCGCTTAACCTCATCCTCGTTCCTATCTTAGCTCCCTTCTGTTTTTACAGATTCTTCCTGAGGACTTGGGCTTCTTAGAAACCAAGCCTAAGATTGAAGTGCATGTGATTTATTGGTGGATCGTTAAGATAAGTGTTCAGGTCAGGTAAGTATCAAAAAGTGTTTCCAGGATTTGGAAACTAGGATGTAATTAGTGATCTTGGGACAAAAATCAGATTAGCATGTGTATAGAAATAAATAGGAGGAGAGTTACGGAAGTCAATGCAATTAGACAAATACACAGCATTTTGTTGTGAAATTAAGTACAGTTATAGAATAGGTTCAAGGGAGGGGTGTGTGTGTGTGTGTGTGTGTGTGTGTGTGTGCATGTGTGAGTGCATGGGTTTGTGTTTGTGCAAGGTAGGTATTTTAAGATGCCAAAATCTTGAAAATTCTGTATGTTTAGAGAAAATAGCCAAAGGGGTGGGGGAGTTGACATTCCAGGCAAAGATGTGGAACTGAACACCTGTGTGACTCTCATATAAACATGTGTGAATAAAAGCCACACACTCAGAATAAAAGATGAATGGCAGCATATTTTATTTTTAAATCTAGTAAAAGTACTTACAGTACAGAGCTTCAAGTACTCAGATGCATCCAATCCCCCTGAATAAATAATAATGATAATTTTCTGTAAAATAGATGAGCAGGACCTTAAAAACAATAGGTTGCTGATTGCCTGACTTGTGCCATATGAGATATATTTCTTGTTGCTAGGTATCAGATGTGATAAACTACATGGCAAATGATGTGTGCTATTGTAAGGGTTACCAATGACTTAAAAGAAGACTGATGTATAAATTGGGATGGATACAGGAAACAAAAAGTCTAAATAAGGAGAATAGGGAGAATTTGAATGTTTTAAATTCAGCAAATATAAACACATAAGTAGGCTAGACATGGTAGGGGCTACTAAAAAGTTTAGACACTGAGCTCTGCTTCAAGGATGTTGTCATTCTTATAGTGTATTTGAAAGCCATATCTTAGAGTCTGAAAGTTATTGAGAGCAGTTCAGGCTCACCATGTAAATGTTTCCCTCTTAATTTTCCATTTACAGTTGCCAACTCTCCATTGATGATCATCCATCTTATTTCCATTTTCTCCATGTTGTTTTCTGGAGTCTGTACTCTTAGCTCTGGGAACTCTTCACTTTTTTCATGTTTTCATCTGTTGGCTCAATTCAGGCATTTGCAAATTGGTAATCCTTTATCCTGCTCAGCTTCCATTTGCTACAAATGGATGCAAGCATGTATTTAAGCATTGGCTTCAAGGCCAAGGATGTAGTTTGTGCTAGCGTCCAGTCTTAAATGTGGCAAGGATTATTAATTGAGGATTATTAACTGAGGATTCCTCCTGTAATGTCTGTACTTTAGGATGTCAGTTCCTTTTCATTTTTTTCCTGCCATTTCCATTACCTTTTACTGAGAGGAGCACGTGTGAGGAGTTAAGCAGCATCTGGTTCACAAGCTTCTGGCAACAGCTTGACCTGAAATGTAAGTTCTGCATTCTGCTTTGTGGGTCAACTGATTCAGACTCTGTTGAGTCCCAGTGGGTTAGTCATTTTAAAGGCCACATGCCATCCGGTGAGATTGTCCTCCTTTCAGCACGACTTTTTCTCTGCCTTTGATGCTACCATTTCGACACAGAGGTCACTCAAGTGTGGCCTGGATTGGAGGTGACCTTTTCCTGATAGTCAAATCTGGCAAATGCTTTCCTTACTCTTTATAGTAAAAATAATAATGAGTGAGTGTGAACCTTTGTGCAGATAATCTTCCTGTTATAGGTTCAGCCACAAACCTTCTGTTGCTAGATGTTTTTCTCACTGCATTATTACTAGAAACAGCTAATGCTTTGTCCCTAACTCTGTGTACTCTTTCTAAATCCCTTGATTTTTCAAAAAAAAATCACTCCTGGTTATCTTTAGATAACTCTAAGGATAAAAATCTTCCATGTGTTAAAAAAATTCACAGGGGATATTACCTAAATGCAAACAAGTGTCAGGAATTATAGATTTTCATCTTGCAAAAACCTAGGCACATCTTCAGAGCTAGTCAGAGCATTAATGAGAATGTCAGTCTGATTAATCTTGGTAGATATGGTCACCAAGGAGCCAAGCAGAAGATGAAATAATTACTGCAGACCCTGTTCTGCTTTTGCCCTCCTCCCTCCATTCTGCCTTACCCTTCCATTTTCTTCACCAGCTCTGCTTGAACCAGCTCTGTCATCTCTGACTCATAGTTGAATAAAAGGTTGTCCCTCATCCTCAGAGACTGAGAGTATAGTGGAGATGGGGGAGAAGTATTCTGTAAATAAATAACCACAGAAAATGTGATAAATATTCTGAAATGGGTAAATAAAAGGTCTACATACTGAGCCAGAGAAATTGGGAAACAAAAGGGACTTCAGATAAATAAGGGGTGATACTAGAAGAATAATGGAAGGGGATTTGGGGAGGTGAAAGGGGAGATTTGATGAAGAAAACAGTTCAAATCATCCTATGTTCATATATGAAGTTATCAATAGCAATTTTAATGTTATATATGGGGAGGGGAAGGAAGCAGGGTGGGACCTGGAGGGAAGTACACAAATGCTGTGTGCATGTATGTTTCTATCACACTGAACCTCATTATAATGTATAATATCAACGCATCAGTAAAAAAGAATATTAAAAAGGGAAGTTAAACTCAGGTGGTGAGGGGCAGGAGAAAAACTGAACACATGTTTGTCTTTTCTAGCATTTCCCTTCTGAATTGAAACCCCTGCTGTTCACTTTGTCTTTCAACTCTTTTGAAGTGTTCACTGTGTGCATCCAGTCACCAAAGCTTGCAGGCCTATCTCCTAAACAATAGCCTCCTCTCCCCATTGCTTTTGTTACTACTCTTTTAGTCTTTTCCGTTAGCCTATGCCCAGTCAAAATCATTCTTCTTAAAATCATGTTTCCAAGATCTAGAATGTCTTTCCTCACTCGATTGATTACATTTTCCTCCTCCAGGGAGAGTCTCGGCTCTGGGTGGGTAAGGACTGTGATTGGGTAAGTGACTTCTTAGACTTAAGAAATTTGGGAGTTTCATGCCAGATGAATGAAAGAGGGCAGAAGAATGTGAAAGGGCACCAAGAGGTTTGAGAAGTTTAAGAGGTTTCCTGAGGTTCTGTCCTTAATGATCTCTAATAAGAGCATAGACATGTTCAGAGAACTGCAAGTAGCATTGTGCGGTAGTCTAGTTTGGGGGAGGGGCAGAAGTAAAGATGGAGAGATAGGTGGGAGTAAATTTTGTAATCATTTATGCCATGCCAAACACCTTGTCTTTACTACTTAAAAATCAGTGTTTCCCCTATTATACTCAGTGTTGTTTCTCAATCACAAGTAATAGTGAAATCCCATTTATAAGAAATAGTTTTCAGGGATTTCCAGTGTTAAGTAATATTATTCGGATATTTTTAGATAACTATAGATATAAAACTAGTAATCATTTTATGCTTGAGATATTTTATTGCTATAAAAAATAAATAAAATAAAAACAATCCAGGAAACAATTCCATTCACAATAACCTCAAAAACAACATATACCTAGGAATAAACCTAAGCAAGGAGGTAAAAGACCTTTACAGTGAAAATTATAAATCACTAAAGAAAGAAATTGAAGATCTTAGAAGATGGAAAGATCACCTATGCTCTTGGATATGCAGAATAAACATTATCAAAATGGCCATTCTAGCAAAAGTGATCTACAGAGTCAATGCAATCCCTACCAAAATACCAATCTCATTCTTCACCAAGCTAGAAAATCAGTCCTAAATTTACTATGGAAAAACAAAAAACCCAGAATAGCAGTAGTAAAAAACATGCAGGAGGCATCACAATACCTGACTTCATATTATGCTACAGAGATACAGTAATAAAAATCTCATGGTACTGGCACAAAAACAGACATATAAGTCAATAGGATGGAATAGAAGATACAGAAACAAATCCACACACTTATGGTCAATCGATTTTCGAAAAAGGTGCCAAACACATACATTGGAGAAAAAACAGTTTTTTCAAAAAACAGTGTTGGGAAAACTGGTTATTCATTTTCAGAAAAATGGAATTAAATCCCAATCTCTAACCCTGCACAAGGTTAAAGTGGAAAAACTGGTTATCCATTTGTAGAAAAATGGAACTAAATCCCTACCTCTCACCCTGCACAGGAGTCAACTTGAGATGGATCAAAGACCTGGAAATTAGACCAGAGACTTTGAAATTACTAGAGGAGGGCATAGGTCCAATACTCCAACATATAGGCACAGGTAGACATTTCCTCAAAAAGACTCTCAAACCTCAGGAAATTAAAACAAGAATTAATAAATGGGATGATATTAAACTAAAAAGTTTCTGTTCATCAAAGGAAAGCATCAAGAATCTAAAGAGAGAGCCTACAGAACGGGAGAAGATCTTTGCCAGCTACTTTTCTGAGGACTAATATCTAGAATACACAAAGTACACTAAAAAACAAATAATCCAGTCAAGAGATGGGAAATTGAACTAAATAGACACTTCACAAAAGAAGAAATACAAATGGCCAATAAATATATGAAAAAATGTTCAATATCATTAGCAATCAGGGAGATGCAAATAAAAACTATACTTAGATTCCATATAACCCCAATTAGAATGGAAAGCATCAAGAAGTCAAACAACAACAAATGCTGGCTAGGATGTGGGGAAATAGGAATTCTTCTACACTGTTGGTGGGATTGCAAATTAGTACAGCTGCTATGGAGATCAGTATGGAGATTCCTCAGAAAACCAGGAATGGATGCACCATATGATCCAGCTATACCATTCCTGGGTATCTTTCCAATGGGACTGAAATCAGAACATTATAGTAATACATGCATATCCATGTTTATAGCAGCACAATTCACAATAGCCAAATTATGGAACCAACCTAGGTGTCCATCAACAGATGAATGGATTACAAAATTATGGGATGTACAAACAATGGAATTCTACTTAACAATAAAGAAGAACAAAATAATGTCATTTTCAGGAAAATGGAGGGACCTGGAGAACACTGTTAAGTGAGATCAGCCAGTTATAGAAAATGAAGGGTCATATGTTTTCTCTCATATGTGGAAGCTAGGGAGTAATTGGGATACAAGAAGGAATTTAGATAATGGAGGAGACACCCCAGTAGAGTGAAGGAGGTGATCTAGGGGAGGATGGGGGATAGTGAGAATTAATGAAGGAAACACTTCCATTGACACTATGTACATATGTGAGAATATCAATACTAATGTCAGTATCCTATATAAGGAAGGAGGTAATGGGGAGGGAGCCAGAGAAAGCCTCACCAAGTGCTGTGTGCATGTATGTCACCATCACTATGAACTACATTATGATATGAGACTGTAATGTACCAATAAAAATATTTAAAAAATAAATTAAGTAATAATAGAACTCTAAATCTTATAAAAATCAAATTAAACCCAGGAATTTAAAGCAATCGACGATGTTTGGTAAAATTAACTTGTTAGTTCAATAGTAGAAAGATAAACTTGCTTACATTTATCTATTAGTCTATTTATTTATTCATTAATTATTTTTTTACCTTGATGGCACATCCATAGAGTTACCATCATGATAACTGCTATTAATATCTTTTATAGTTAGTCTTATATTTATAGTTAGGCATTATTTTGTGGAGCCAATCAAATTAATATATATAGCAAGCAAAGCAATAAAAACCCAAACAAAAAGAAAATTTAATATTTTATCACCATTTAAATAATATTTTCCCTTGCACATTTAACTCTAAGTTGTTTTGAATCAAAGAGAATTGGCACAAGCCATTGCTTTAAGTGATTTATGGTGCTGTGGTTCAGGTACCTTTGTGTTAAGGAATCTCTACTATCCTCAGCCACATGGGAACTCAGTTTTTCCAACACTTCTTGAATTGAATCACAGCAGAACCTTTCACCATGACCTGCAACACAATGTAGATTTGCTCGGTGCCAATTCATCAGCTACATATCCAGTCTGACAATGTTTTTTCCTCATTAGACTATAATAATGAAATATATTATTATGACATATGGCATATTATTAGGACATATAATGTTATTTCCCTATCATATATTACTTTATTAAAAAGCTTGGCTAAAATTTTTTCAATGTAAAATGTCTTACTGCAACAGATTTCTTTTACAAATTAAGAAAAATATTATAAGCATACAATAGTATATATGGAAAAATTAGATTATGTTGTCAGTCTCTTGTTTCTCTAGGTATATTTTAAGCATTGTGAGGTTTGGGATAGTGATTTATCTGATTTTGATCATTCAAGCACTTAAAGGATACTTACTGAATGCTAACTATTCATTATATTTCTATTATAGAAATATCCCCTAAATACAATGTTAATGATTGATTATCTGGAGATGGATCACCAAGACTGAAAAGTTGGAGAATAGCCAAGATCAAGATCACTAGTCCAATTAGGAAATGATGAATTTCTGAACTTAGGTAGGTCAGTGAGGATGAAATGGATGATGGAAATGTTCAAGAAGTAGAATGAACTGACTACTGCATACGTTTGAGATCTGAGAGTTATTTTATTTTATTTAATTTATTTATTTTTTTTTTTGCGGTACTGGGGATTGAACGCAGGGGCGTTCTACCTCCGCGCTAAACCCCTGGCCCTACTTTTTATACTTTATTTTGAAACCGGGTCTCACGAAGTTGCGGAGGGCCTCACTAAGTAGAGAGAGAGAGAGAGAAAGAGAGAGAGAGAGAGAGGGAGAAAGAGAGAGAGAGAGAGAGCTGAGGCTGGCCGCGAACCTGGATCCTCCGGTCTCCACCTCCCAAAGTACTGGGATTACAAGCGTGCGCCACCACGCCTGGCCTTGAGAGTTATTTTAGACTCCCTATTTTTCTATCAGCTCTTGTGTTCCATAACTGACCAGAGTAGATGTCATTTAGTTAGAGTAAAACAAGATTTCTTTTCCTTGTTGGGGTGAGGTGAATTCATTTGGGGTTATTTAAGGTGCCAAATGGGACATTAAGATGGAAACATTCTTCTCTGGCCTCTAAGACCTATGTAGTAGAAGAGGAGATGCCCGAATTGATTTCCTTAGTTCTTAGAATAAATTGAAGATCTGGAAGGCATTGTATATAGTTTAACAAATTTTAGATCTTTAGAAGAGTAATTTTCCATTAATATAGATATATCTTTTATTTGCCCTTCAGATGTTTCAAGATTTTTCGAGAAATAAGAATGAAAAATAAGAATGAAATTTTGTACTATAGTACAAAATTACCATGGAATATAATTTGCCCATCATTGTGCACTGAATTAATTATCATTGTGGGTATTAGAGCTTCTGGTTTCCCCATTCTTCTTTTTAGGTTTTCTCTTTTTAAAAATATGATTATTAATGCACATTAATTGCAGAACATAATGGGTTTCTGTGTGATAGTTTCATACATGCATATAATATACTTTGATATATCTACTCTCCCTCTCTCCCTGGTGCTCTTTCCACTTCCTAATAATCTCCTTTCTACTTTCATGTTGTCTTTTTTCCCTTCTAGATTCAGATATTCAATTTTTGGGGGGTGGGGAGTACTGGGGATTGAACCCAGAGGCATTCTACCTCTGAGCTACACCCTGGCCCTATTTTATTTTTATTTTGAACCAGGGTCTTGCTAGGTTGATGAGTCTCACTACTTGCTGAGGCTGTCCTCAAACCTGTGATCCTCCTGTCTTGGCCTCCCAAGTACTAGGATTACAGGCATGTGCCACCACACCTAGTTCAGTTATTCAATTTTCTAACACACTTTTTGGAAAGAGGGAGACAACCTATGTGGACTTAGAATGCACTGGTGCAGATATGCTGGCTTAAACCAGGGGACAAGTATTTACCTAAGGAGTATATATAAAGTAAGAAGAGAAAAGCATTAATGATGAAACTTTGGGAAATTTTATTTTTTCTCAAAGCTTTTTTCATTTTTTTAGTAAAGATAATTTGGACAATAAAGGTAGAAAAAATGACTTACACATTGACCACTAAACAAAATTATTTTAAACATTATTTTGCATAAATTCTTCTAGCTTTTTTTCTGCCATGTTTGAAGACTTTTTTTTTCTCATTTGAAATGTGGACAGTAACACGTAAGGGGCAGGTGGATGAAGAAGAACTCTAAAGACAACTGGAAGGCGGCAGGAGCAGAAGCAAGTGAAGGACTGGTGGAGACCATCATTATAGAACCAAGAAAAAAAGATTTTGACTGGTCAACACCATCAATGTACCTGCGATTAAAAATTCTTTTATTTGACAATTAGGTGGTTGTTATGGTTTGGATTTAGGATGTCTGCCAGACCTCATGTAGACAAGGAAGCTATGTTGAGGGTAGGACTTGGTTGCTGAGGAGTGGTCCGTGGGGGCATGGCCTTGGGATTATATATGATCCTTCCTCCCCTTGCTAGCTCTCTCTCTGCTTCTGGTCTCCATGATGTGAGAGCAGAGTCCTCGTGCTCTTTTTCCTCTGCTTTCCTCTACCATGCCCTGAGCTCTGCAGACTTCATCCAGCCTAATACAGACGGAAACCTTTGAAATATCCAGAACTAAAAATAAATAAATAAATAAGATAAAATAAAGAGTGATGAAATTACAAAAAAAAAAAGAAAGAAAAGAAATCTCCAGAACTGTGAGCAAATAAATTTTCCTTCCTCTAAGTTGTGGTTGTCATGTATTTGGGTCACAGGAATGAGCATGTTGACTGAAACAGTAGTCTTCAGTGACTTTAGGTAGAACAATTTTATAGAAAAGATGATTGTAAGGTCCAGTTAATTTTATAGTAAGTTAAAATTGTAGGCCATTTTCATTAGACTATGCCTCAAGCATAGTCATAAATCACATCACATAAATATCCCAAACTACTATACGAAAGGTCGACTGAAGAACCTGTATAACAAAGACTCTAGAGAAAATGAAGGAACTGCAAATCTTTGCCAGAGAAAATTAGAAAAAAGCCCAAATCACTCATACTATCAGTTAACCATTTTATGCCTCTCATCGGCTTAGTTTCTCTGAATGTTATTTTAAGTCTCTTTATATGTTCTTATGGTGAAAAATCATTTTATTAATATAGTGGTTCTGAAGGTGAGTTTTGGGGGATCTTTTATCAGATAAATAAAAACATAAATCATGCCGGGCGTGGTGGTGCACGCTTGTAATCCCAGTACTTTGGGAGGCTGAGACTGGAGGATCTGGGTTCGCGGCCAGCCTCAGCTCTCTCTCTCTCTCTCTCTCTCTCTCTCCCTCTCTCTCTCTCTCTCTCTCTCTCTCTCTCTC
>PVJS01053991.1:0-13109 GCA_004027185.1 Glis glis
GCCTCACTAGGTAGAGAGAGAGAGAGAGACAGGGAGAGAGAGAGAGAGAGAGAGAGCGCTGAGGCTGGCTGCGAACCCGGATCCTCCAGTCTCCGCCTCCCAAAGTACTGGGATTACAAGCGTGCGCCACCACGCCCGGCCTTCTTTATTCTTTATTTGGAAACAGAGTCTTACTAAGTTGCAGAGGGCCTCACTAAGTAGCTGAGGCTGACTGCGAACCCGGATCCTCCTGTCTCAGCCTCTCAAGTACTGGAATTACAAGCGGGCGCCACCACGCCTGGCTACATGTTAGTTTTTCATATTAGATATTTAATCCACCTAGAGGTACTTTGTTTTGGTTTGGGTTTAGGTACTAGGGATTGAATCCAGGGGCATTCTACCTCAAAACTACACCCCCAGCTCTTTTTTTTATTTTAAAACAGAGTCTCCCTAAATTGCTAAGGCTGGCCTCGAACCTGCAATCCTCTTATCTCAGCCTCCCAAGTACTGGGATTATAGCTGTGTGCCACCATGCCCGGACACCTAGAGTTATTTTTATAGTAGGCCTATGACAGGATCCAATTTTTTTGTATGTGAATAATGACCCAACACACACCATTTCTTGTATAGTTTGTCCTCCTCCTCCCTGGCTTTTATTGCCACCTCTGTCATACAGAGTTCCACGTATGCAGGAGTCTGAATCTGGACTTCGTTGGATTTCACTGATCAATTTTTCCTTGGGCTAATTCCATAAGGTTTTTAATACCAAAGCTTTGGAATAGGTTTTTGTTGTTGTTTACTTGTTTTGTTTTGTTAGTGGGGATTGAACCCAGGGGCATTCAACCTCTGAGCTACACTTCCAGCCCCCCCTTTTTTTGGTACTGGGGATTGAACCCAGAGTTATTCTACCTCGGAGCTACATCCCCAGACTGGTTTTATTTCTTATTTGGAAACAGGGTCTCACTAGGTTTCTGAGAGCCTCACTAAATTGCTGGTCGCAGGCTTCAAACTGTGATCCTCCTGTCTCAGCCTCCCAAGTACAGGGATTACAGGTGTGCACCACCACACCCGGTACCCCCAGCCCTTTTAAAAAAAATTTTTTTTAATTTGAAACAGGGTCTTGCTAAATTGCTGAGAGTCTCACTACATTGCTGAGGCTGGCTTTGAACCTGCAATCCTGTTTTAGCCTCTCAAGTACTGGTATTACTGGCATGTGCCACCATGCCTGGTTTGTAATAGGTTTTGATAGCTGGTAGGGATGAATCCTATCTCACTGTAGTTTATTTGCTGAATTTTC
This sequence comes from Glis glis, assembly GCA_004027185.1. Taxonomy (NCBI): domain Eukaryota; kingdom Metazoa; phylum Chordata; class Mammalia; order Rodentia; family Gliridae; genus Glis; species Glis glis. The sequence goes on from PVJS01053991.1 coordinate 1,277, forward strand.
TTAGCCCTTCTTGCATTTTTATTTTTCCATGAGAATTTTAGGATTAGCTCATCAACATCCTCTAAAACCTCTTGAAATTTTGATTGGAATTGCATTGGATTTATAGATTAGAGATTGACAACTTTACAAAATTAAATATTCCCAACCAGGAACACGGAATACTTTTCTATTGATCATAGTCCCTTTTAGCTTCTTCAGTAATTTATTTTGTAATTTTATTCGTAAAGGAATTACACATATTTTGTTGGGTCTAGTCTACATTTTAATTGACTATTGCTAGTATATAGAAACACTAGTGATTGTGTGTGGGGGGCGTACTGGAGATTAAACCCAGGAGCATTCTACCTCCAAACTACATCCTCAGCACCTGTTTATTTTGAAACAGGGTCTTGCTAGGTTGCAGAGTCTTGCTAAATACTAAGGCTTGTCCCCGTGATCCTCCTGTCTCAGCCTCCCTAGTATTGGGATTATAGGAGTACGCCACCACACGCCTGGCTCATTAGTGATTTTTTAATGTTGAATTTATAAAACAGCATCCTATTGCACATTTTAAGTAATTTTTAAACATAATCTCTTAGACAAATAACTATGATTTTTTTTTTTTGCGGTACCAGGGATTGAACCCAGGGGCGTTCTACCTCCGCGCTACACCCCCGGCCCTATTTTTTATACTTTATTTTGAAACCGGGTCTCACGAAGTTGCGGAGGGCCTCACTGAGAGAGAGAGAGAGAGAGAGAGAGAGAGCTGCGGCTGGCCACGAACCCGGATCCTCCGGTCTCCACCTCCCAAAGTACTGGGATTACAAGCGTGCACCACCACGCCCGGCCTTTTGTATTCTTTATTTTGAAACAGGGTCTCACTAAGTTGCAGAGGGCCTCACTAAGTAGCTGAGGCTGGCCGTGAACCTGCGATTCTCCCGTCTCAGCCTCCCAAATACTGGGATTACAAGCATGTGCCACCACGCCCGGCTTTCCTTCTATTTCTATTGCTAAGAATTTTTCTTTCTACTTTCCTTTTTTCTATTTCTCTGCTAAGAGTTTTTTTTTATTATTATGAACGAGGATTGAATCCTGCCAATTTGGCTATATCTATTGAAATAGTTTCCTTTAACTGGGTTCATGTGGCAATTTACATGGATAGATTTTTCTGCTGTTGAAATATCCTTGCATTTTTTGGGATAAGCCCATCTTGATTGCAATGTATTGTATAATTAAATGCTGAACTAAATTTGGTACTATTTGATTTAGGATTCTTGCATCTATATTCAAAACTGAGACTATTTTTCCTGTAATATCCTTTTCTGGTTTTGTTGTCAATATTATAGTCTCATCAAACGAGTTGTTGCTTTCCTTGTTTTGCTGTTTTTCTGAAGTGGATTATAATGATAAATAACATCATTATTCCTATATCATAGGGTGATATAGGAATTATATGTCCCTTAAAGTTTGTTAAATTTACCTGGTCTTTGTTTTTTTTTTTTTTTGTGGTACTGGGGATTGAACCCAGGGGCATTCTACCTCTGAGCCACACCCTCAGCCCTATTTTTTTATTTGGAAAGAGGGTCTTGCTAAGTTGATGTCTCATTGAGTTGCTGAGGCTAGTTTCGAACCTACCATCGTCCTGTCTCAGCCTCCCAAGTACTGGGATTACAGGTCCAAGTGGGGAGTGGGTTTAGGGATCATGAAAGTAATGTAAATGAGGAGTGCCACAAAGAGGAGAGATTTTAAAATATCAATTTTACTTCTTTAATGGTTTTTAATGGGGTCTGTTATTTACATTGGTTTGATACTAGAAATGTTCCTATAATTGGAGGCTGAGACAGGAGGATCACAGGTTCACGGCCAGCCTCAGCAACTTAGAGAGACCCTGTTTCAAAATAAAAAATAATATAGGGCTGAGGGTGTAGCTCAGAGGTAAGAAAGCCCCTGGATTTAATCCCCAGTACAAAAATGAATAAATAAACAAAAATTCAAAAAACTAAAGAAATGTTCCTATAAAATTACCCACCTGGGGATGTAACTCAGCGGTAGCTCGGGTACCTAGCATTCCTCTAAGGCCTTGGGTTTGGTGGAAAGGGAGAGCCAGCAGGGGCGGTGGTGCATGCTGGAGGAGTTGCGGCAGGAGGATCGCAAGTTGGAGGCCAGTCTCAGCAATTTAGTGAGATCCTGTCTCAAAATTAAAAAAAATAAATAAATTAAAAGGGCTGGGGTAGACCGCCCTTGGATTCAATTCCTAGTACTGGAAAATAAAACAAAATAAAAAGAGGGAGGAGGAGGAGAAGGCATGGTTTTGAGGACAATTGACTTGATTTTTCCCGCAATCTGCTCAGGAGGAGCTGAAGGAATGGTGCAGGGAGGAGCGTCGGGAAGCGGCTCTTCCTCCCCGCACCCGGACTCCGGGCGGTGACGCCTGCGCTGCCCTCAGGGCTCCCCCCGGGGGATTGGGTCTTTTTTTTTTTTGCAGTACTGGGATTGAACCCAGAGGCATTCTACCTTCGAGCTCCACCCCGGTCCTATTTTTTTTTTTATTCTTTATTTTGAAACTGGGTCTCACTAAGTTGCGGAGGGTCTAAGTAGCTGAGGCTGGCCGCGAACCTGGATCCTCCGGTCTCAGCCTCCCAAGTACTGGGATTACAAGCGTGCGCCACCATGCCCGGCTTGAAGGGTCTTTGTCTCGGAGTTAGGGTCACTGGGTCGCTAGCCGACCCTGCCACCTGTCCAGCATTTCCTCCCTCCTCTTGCAGTTCCGCAGCTGCTTCGCTGCGTTCCCCAAGCCCGCGGTCCTCCTGTCCTCCCCACCCAGGCCTCGGCAGGAAGAACTTTCTAGGGTACTAGGGCATGGCTTCTGACTTTTCTGTTGTTCTGAGACAGTGACTGTACGAGGTTCTGGAGGCTCCCCCACGGACTCGAGTGTGGCTTTCATCTGACATTAATTTCAACCATGGCCATCGTGATGGGGCAAGCCCATTAGCTGGAGCGCTCGACCTACAGCCATGAAATCCCAAACACACTCCCTGGTTCGGCTGTGTCCTCAAGAGGGTCTTCCGTTAAAAAAAAAAAAAAAAACTGTACTTTGCAGGGCGTGGTGGTGCTTGCTGTAATCACACTGCTTGGGAGGCTGAGACAGAAGGATTGCCGGTTCAGGGCCAGTCTCGGCAATTTAGCGAGACCCTCAGCAACTAAGTGAGACCGTTTCAAAATAAAAAATAAGAGCCAGACATGGTAGCGCACGCCTGTAATCCCAGTACTTGGGAGGCTGAGACAGGAGGATCGCAGCTTCGAGGACAGCCTCAGCAACACAGGGAGACCTTGTTTCCAAAAAAATAAAACAGGGTTGGGGACGTAGCCTGGAAGTAGAGACCCCTGGGTTCCATCCCCAGTACCACTAAATAAATAAATAAACAAACCCTCAGCCCTATATTATTTTTTATTTTGAAACAGGGTCTCACTTAGTTGCTGAGTCTGGCCTTGAACCTGTGATCCTCCTGTCTCAGCCTCCCAAATACCGAGATTACAGGCGTGTGCCACTGTATCGGGCTACCCCCCTACACACTTTAAAACATTTCCCAGCTGGGTGTGGTGGTGCATGCCTGTAATCCCAGTACTTGGGAGGCTGAGACAGGAGGATAGAAGGTTCAAGGACAGCCTCAGCAAGTAGTGAGACTCTCATCAACCTAGTGAGATTCTGTTTTAAAATAAAAATAAAGTAGGGCTGGAGGCATAGGTCAGAGGTAGAATGCCCCTGGGTTCAATCCCCAGTGCCACCAAAAACAAACAAAAAAACCATCAGAAAGCAAGTCAGGATGGTGAGGCTTCCTGCACGACAGAGCTCTGGCATTTGCCCATTTTTTTGGTTCAGAGAGGAAGCTCAGAGACCTGGTGACCATTGCCACCAAGACTTTCTTCCGCCCCCACAAGCTCATGGTGCTGCTCCAGAGTATTCGAAAGTACTACCCAGACGTGACGGTGATCGTGACTGACGACAGCAAGAAGCCCCTGGGAATCAAAGATAACCATGTGGAGTACTACACCATGCCCTTTGGGAAGGTATGTCCCTCTCAGATTGGGGGCACCAGACAAGAGGGCCCCAGAACCAGGATCTACCCCGGATGGGGTTCCTTCAGTGGTCTTCCTAAGGAAGCAGGGTCCCGGAGCAGGAGGGAGGGGGCCGCTCCCCTGAGACCCTTTACTAACTCCAGATTCAGAGAGGAATCGGGGCACCCTCACTTTTCTGCATTAATGGGGTGGTCACTCCACCTTCCTTTATATTTGGTGTGGAAACTGATAGGGGTCATTATAAGTGACTTAAGGTCTCTGACATCCCCAGGGTGTCTGACATGTAGATCCAACAGCTGAGAAATCTCTCATTCCCACGATTCCACCCAAGACAGATTCCATCTGTCTGTCTGTCTTTCTCCCCACTGCCTCTCTCTCCCTTCCTTGTCTCTCTTCCCTACATACCTTCCTGCAAGGACAGAGGAGGAATGGGTATTATACATAGCAGATGTCCCCCAAATTCAACATCTCCCAGGAGTAGGAGGGGAGCCACAGAAACTGTGAGGTGGAAAAGGACTCAGGTCAGTTCCTAGAGGCCACAGGGCCAAGGAAGGACTTTATAGCTTTTCTTTTTCTCAGTCTTTGATCCAAAAAGTCATTGTCCATAGCCAGATGTGGTGGTGCACACCTGTAATCCCAGTACTTGGGAGGCTGAGACAGGAGAATAGCAGGCTCAAGGACAGTCTCAGTAATTTTGTGAGACCCTCAGCAACCTAGCAAGACCGTTTCAGAATTTTAAAATAAGGCCTGGGGGCGTAGCTCAGAGGTACAATGCCCCTGAGTTCAATCCTAGAACCCCTTCTCCCCCCGAAAAAAAAGAAACTAAAACAGCTGGGCCTGGTGGTGCATTCCTGTAATTCCAGTACTTGGTTGGCTGAGACAGGAGGATCACAGATTTGAGGCCAGCCTTAGCAATTTAGTGAAACCCTGTTTTTTTTTTCTTTTTTTTCTTTTGGTGCTGGGAATTGAATTTAGAGGCAATCTACCTCCAAGCTACACCCCCAGCCCGATTTTATATTTTATTTGGAAACAGGGTCTCACTAGGTTGCTGAGAGCCTTGCTAAATTGCTGAGGCTGGCTTTGAACCTGCGATCCTCCTGTCTCAGCCTCCCAAGTACTGGGATTACAAGCATGTGCCACCATGCCCGGCTACGAGACCCTGTTTCAAAATAAAAAATAAGCCGGGCGTGGTGGTGCACACTTGTAATCCCAGTACTTGGGAAGCTGAGACAGGAGGGTCGCAGGTTCATGGCCAGTCTCAGCAACTTAGTGAGGCCCTCCGCAACTTTATGAGATCCTGTTTCAAAATAATAGAATATGAGCCAGGTGTGGTGGCGCACGCTTGTAATCCGAGTACTTTGGGAGGCAGAGACCGGAGGATCCGGGTTCGCGGCCAGCCTCAGCTCTCTCTCTCTCTCTCTCTCTCTCTCTCTCTCCCTGCTTAGTGAGGCCCTCCGCAACTTCGTGAGACCTGGTTTCAAAATAAAGTATAAAAAATAGGGCCGGGTGTGTAGCGCGGAGGTAGAACGCCCCTGGGTTCAATCCCCAATCCCCAGTACCGCAAAAAAAAAAGAGTAAAATAGGGCTGGGGGTATAGCTCAGAGGTAGAATGCCCCTGGGTCCCATCTCCAGTACTACAAAATAAATAAATAAATAAATAAATAAATAAATAAATAAATAAGGCTGGGGATGTGGCCAGCAGTAGAACGCCATGGGTTCAACCCTCAGGACCAACCCTGCCCATGTTTCTCTGAGACATCAACTCCCTTGGGCCCAGTGGTTCCTGGCCTGGGTGGTACATTGGATTTACCAGCACAGATTTTGATGTAATCCATCTGGGGTACAGCCTGGCTAACTGGGAGTTCAGGAAGCTTCCAGGTGATTGTACTTGGTGGCCAGGGTGGGCAACTGCTGCTCTAACCTTGTGCCACTTGCAGGGTTGGTTTGCTGGTAGGAACCTGGCCATCTCTCAGGTCACCACCAAATATGTTCTCTGGGTGGATGACGACTTCCTCTTCAACAACAAAACCAAGATTGAAGTGCTGGTGGACGTCCTGGAGAAAACCGAGCTGGACGTGGTAAGGGATGCCTCCCAGCAAGCTGTAGTGGAGAAGGGGGAGCAGAGAAAGAGGAAAGTGCGAGGGAAGAGGTGGGCGGAGGCAGCTCGGCTCTGGGGTGGGGAGCATCTTACTGGAATCAGGAGATGCGTGAGTTCTGCTTTTGCCTCCAGACTTATTTTTCTTTGAGCAAATTACATCCCGCCCCTTAAAATTCAGTTATTCAAAAGCTGGGCATGGTGGAGCACGCTTGTAATCCCAGTGCTTGGGAGGCTGAGACTGGATTTGTGGCTAGCTTCAGCTACTTAGTGAGACCCTCCGCAACTTAGTGAGACCCTGTTTCAAAATAAAGAATAAAAAATAGGGCTGGGGGTGTAGCCCGGAGGTAGAATGCCCCTGGGTTCAGTCCCCAGTCACACACACACACACAAAAAAAAATTCACAGTTATTCTGTGTGTGTGTGTGTGTGTGTGTGTGTGTGTGTGTGTTACTAGGGATTGAGCCCAGGGGCATTCTACCTCTGAGCTATACCCCCAGTCCTATTTTATTTTTTTATTTTGAAACAGGGTCTCCATAGGTTGATAAGAGTCTCACTACTTGCTGAGGCTATCCTCAACCTGTCATCCTCCTGTCTCAGCCTCCCAAGTACTGGGATTACAAGCATGAGCCATCACGCCCGGCTGTTATTCTTTTAAAATGGTGTGATCAGGCATCATTTCCAGCTCCCTCCCTGGACTGGTAGGAGATTAAACAGAGCAGTGCTCTGGTTTTGTCACACATTTTTTAAAAAATATAAATACGGGTTGAGTCACCCTTATCCAAAATGTTTAGGACTAGCCAGGTGTAGTGGTGCATACCTGTAATTCCAGTGTTTGGGAGGCTGAGTCAGGAGGATCATAGGTTGGAGGCCAGCCTAGGCAACTTAGGGAGACCCTGTCTCAAAATACAAAATAAAAAGGGCTGAGTATGTAGCTTAGTAGAAGGCCCCTGAGTTCAATCCCCAGTATCGCAAACAAAACAAAACAAACAAATACTGTGTTCGGTATTACAAATAATCTAGAGATGATTTTTTTTTGCAGTGTCAGGGATGGAACACCCAGGGCCTCATGCATGGTAGGCAAGTGATCTGTCACTGAGATACACCCCAGTCTTAGGAGATAATTTAAAGTATACAGGAAGAGCCAGGCATGGTGGTGCATGCTTGTAATCCCAGTACTTAGGAGGCTGAGACAGGAGGATCACAGGTTCAAAGCCAGTCTCAGCAATTTAGTGAAGCCCTCCGCAACTTAGCGAGACCCTGTTTCAAAATAAAGAATAAAAAATAGGGCTGGGGGTGTAGCTTGGACGTAGAATGCCCCTGGGTTCAATCCCCAATACTGCAAAAAATAAATACATACATATATACATACATAAATAAAGTATACAGGAAGCCAGGCACGATGACAAACATCTGTAATCCCAGCACTTGGGAGGCTGAGACAGGAGGATCGCAGGTTCAAGGCCAGCCTGGGCCACTTAGCAAGTCCCTGTCTCAGTGGTAGAGCACCTCTGGATTCCCTAGTATCAAAAAATAAAGTTACCGGAAGATGTGCATAGGTCATATGCAGATATTATGCCCTTTTTGGGGGGGGGTACTGGGGATTGAACCCAGAGGCATTCTACCTCCGAGCTACACCCCCAACTCAATTTTAGTTTTTTTTTATTTTGAGATGGGGTCTTGCTAAGTTGCTGATGCTGGCCTCAAACCTATGATCCTCCTGTCTCAGTCTCTTAAGTACTGGGATTACAGGTGTGCACCACCACACCCAGCTTACTATGCCATTGTGTGTGTGTGTGTGTGTGTGTGTGTGTGTGTGTGTGTGTGTTAGTGTTACTGGGGATTGAACCCAGGGGCATTCTGCCTCTGAGTTATACTCCCAGCCCTAATTCTTCATTTTGAAATAGGGTCTCATTAAGTTGCGGAGGGCCTCACTAAGTAGCTGAGGCTAGCTTCGAACTTGTGATCCTCCTGTCTCCGCCTCCAAAGTACTGGGATTACAAGCATGCACCACCATGCCCAGCTACCTATGCCATTTTTAATACAGAACTTGAGCATCTGAGGAGTTGGGTATCTGCAGGGGGTTTGGGGACCGATTCCCCGTGGGTACCAAGGCATGTCTGTACTTGCTCATCCTATTTTGCTCAAGCTCAAACATATAAATGCACATATCTCCCATGAGTGCGTGGACGGGCAGCCTGGAGGGGCAAGCCAGTGGCAGACAGAATGGAGGACAGCTTGGACAAGACACCTGACACGTGGACACTCTGCAGATGGAGTGGATCTCTTATAGGCTGCCTCTCACCTGCGCTCAGAGAGCACTCTCCTAACGGAAGGGAGCGCAGAGTGGCCTTGCGGGAAGGGGAGCTTGCAGTGGTGTGAGCAGTGTAGACAGTACTTGCCTGCCTTTTGCACTTGGGATAAGCACTGTTCACACCAGGGAGATCTTTGAAGTCAGCAGGGATTCAAACATCCAAAGGACCCAGCAGCAGGGTACAAGCTGTGGCCACATAGCAAGGAGTAACTGAGGGGTCATTTGAAGGGTAGATAGATCCAGAAAGGGCGTGATTCTTGTTATAAGGGAGGTGCAGTCCAGTGAGGCTTCCTGGAAGAGGCAGAATGAAACCTGAATCTGTACTCTTGAATCCCGGTTTCCGTGCCCGCTGGCTAGGTGGGCGGCAGCATGCAGGGAAACGTGTTCCAGTTCAAGCTGTTGCTGGAGCCGAGCGAGGCTGGCGGCTGTCTTCACAAGAGGTCGGGATCATTCCGGCCCCTGGAAGGCTTCCCGGGCTGCGTGGTGACCAGTGGTGTCGCCAACTTCTTCCTGGCCCACACAGAGCGACTCCAAAGCGTTGGCTTCGATCCCCGCCTGCAGAGAGTGGCTCACTCAGGTGGGAAGCTGGGGGAGTGAGCCGGGCCGGCGGGAGACCCCTCAGAAGCTTGTTCTTGCCAAGAGCCACACCAGTGGGTGTCCTTCTCCTTTCACCCCAAACTGGGGAGCTCGTGGTCTTTTGTTTCCCTCTTCACCTCTCTTCCTCTTCCGGGTCTCTCCTAGGCGGTTCCTGCCAATCTGAGACAACCTTCCCCCTTCCTTTCCCTACAGCTCTGTTCTGCTTCATATTCTCTTTTTTTCCAGGCGTCCTGTCCTATTAAGCTGGCGCTGGCAACTGCCCCCCCCCCGTCTTCCCCCCTCTTATTTTTTCCACACAAGCCCACAGTGCTGTTTAGTGGCAGCCTGATCGTGCCTCTCTGCCCACATCCCTGCCTGAGACTTGAGCTTGCTTATCGCCGCCAGCCTCAGTACAGGCAGGCTCCTGGAGGTGAGGGTGTGGCTCACACAGGCTGGACCTCTCCGGGGCAGAGCCGGAGGAGGACCCGCCCTCTGGCGGCAGCTCCCATTTCTTCTGCTCTCCCTCTCTTCGCAGAGTTCTTTATCGATGGGCTGGGGAGTCTGCTGGTGGGCTCGTGCCCAGAGGTGATTATCGGTCACCAGTCTCGGACTCCAGTGGAGGACCCAGAGCTGGCCAGCCTGGAGAAATCCTACAGCAAATACCGGGCCAACACCAAGGCTCAGGTCCAGTTCAAGCTGGCTCTGCACTACTTCAAGAACCATCTCCAGTGCTCCACGTAAAGGTGCCGCACACAGGAAGAGCACTGAGCAGAATGGCTGTGGGCACCTGGGACAATGGAACTGGTGGTCAGGGCTCCCAGCAGGCTGACTCCTAACAAGATCAACATCAACAAACCTGCTGGCAGAGGGGGCAAGTGGATGTGTCTCGGTTACGGGAAGTACCAATCAGAGGTTAAGGGTCACTAGAAATGGACTGATCATGTCGGGTATGGTGGTGTGCACCTGTAATCCTAGTACATAGGAGGCTGGGACAGGAGGGTTGCAGGTTGGAGGCCAGCCTCAACAACTTAGTAAGACTCTCAGCAACTTAGTGAATCTCTGTTTCAAATTAGAAAATAAAAAGAGCTGGGGGGGTAGTTCATAGGTAGAACATCCCTGGGTTTAATCCCTAGTACCAAAAAGAAAAAGAAAAAAAAAGGACCAATCACTAGATGAGGGCAATGGAGATGACGTAAGAGGATATGCTGGTTGGTATCATCGGTCATGAGAATGGTTTCCGGGTCCTTGAGGATTATTTGGTACAAATTTTTATGACAGAAACATCTTTTCTTTTCTTTTTTTTTTTTTTTTGCGGTACCGGGAATTGAACCCAGGGGCGTTCTACCTCGGAGCTACACCCCCGGCCCTATTTTTTATACTTTATTTTGAAACCAGGTCTCACGAAGTTGCAGAGGGCCTCACTAAGTAGCTGAGGCTGGCCGCGAACCCAGATCCTCTGGCCTCCGTCTCCCAAGTACAGGGATTACAAGCCTGCACCACCACGCCAGGCTAGAAACATCATTTCTAGCAGCACTGTCATATGCATATTTTTATTTGGTTCTATCTTGAGGACTCCAAGAGTGAATAACCAGAGTCCTGCCTTGAGCAGGTTGCTGCCTGGCTCAGAGGCAGTGGAGCTGGTGGCCCCAGGAGTCCGAAAGCTGGACTCCTGAGATGAATGCTGACCAGCAGCGGATGCTGAGGACAGGGACATGTAGGTCTAGATGTGTCATGAATGAAGGACAATACCGATCCTGACATTAGCGATCAGATCGTCACTGAATGCTATCAGAGCAACATTAAAATACATACTGGCCTGAAATAGTCCTGAGCAAACAAAACAAACTGGGCTTTAAAGACAGCCATAGCCCTGCTCACACTGCAAGCACAACTAAAACAACGTGGGTCAGTTCTGGTTAATTCTTTTGTTCCAAACAACTTCACCTCTGGTAACTTTAAGCAGCCAACTAACAGATGATTATGTAAATTGCTTCTTATTCAAATGAACGCTTTAAAATTTTGTTGTGCCTTAATTTTCTTCTACAATGCTAAAATTGAAATACAAAATATTATGTGTTTGTGTGTCTGTGGTACTGGGGATTGAACTCAGGGGTATTCTACCTCTGAGCTACACCCCCAGAACTTTATTTTTTTATATTGAAACAAGGTCTCAATAGGTTGCTGAGCATCTCACTAAGTTGCTGAGGCTGTCCTCAAACCTGCTATCTTCCTGTCTCAGCCTTTCAAGTACTGGGATTATAGGCGAGTGCCACCACACCTGACTAATACTCATATTTTTATAAAAAATTTAATGACTTAATGGGGGGGTACTGGGATTGAACCCAGGGGCATTCTACCTCTGAGTTACACCCTCAACCTTTTTTTTTTATTTTGAAACAGGGTCTTGCAGCTGTGTGTGGTGGCGCATGCCTATAATCCCAGGATTAGAGAGAGAGACAGGAGGATCACAGGCTGGCAGCCAGCCTCAGCAACTTCGTGAGACCCTGTTTCAAAATAAAAAAATATGATCCTTTCGGTTCATAAGTGTGATGATTGGGAGTTCACGCTCGCTGTGTGAAATGTGCCTCCAGTTTGAGCCTTGTTACGTTGCTGGCACATTACCCGTCTGACGTGAAAAAAAAATAAAAAAATAAGCTAGGACTTGGGATGTAGCTCAGAGGTAGAATGCCCCTGGGTTTAATGGAAGAAAAGGAGGGAGGGAGGGAGGAAGGAAGGAAGGAGAGAGAGGAAGGAAGGAAGGAAGGAAGGAAGGAAGGAAGGAAGGAAGGAAGG